>CM064480.1:73363485-73365985 GCA_032716605.1 Paralithodes platypus
GGGTGGCATTTTAACGGTCCCCTCGACAAAGACTGGCCACCTACAGCTTCTGCCAGAACCTGATTGGTGACGCGCGCGCGCGCGCGCGCACACACACATACACACACACACACAATGCGCGCAAACACACCCACACACACAATGCGCGCAAACACACCCACACACACACACACACACACACACACACACACACACACACAGCCCGTAGCCTAGTAGGTAGAGCTCTCGTCTCACACACGAGGGGTCGGGGGTTCAATCCCCCGGCCGGGCGGAGACAAATTGGGCTTGTCTCCTTTCATGTGTTAGCCTCAGTTCACCTAGCTGTAAATAGGTACCTGGAATAAGTGGACGAAGTTGTGACGTCCCATCTGGGGTTGGCAAAAATGGTACAAGGCGAGATGGGTATCATATGGTTCACCTAAGCTGATGGCTACCTAAGCCTTCGGGCGGGAGGGTCCCGTCTACAGGGAGAATGGTACCATACAGATCCACCCTAGCCTTCGTTTCCGTTGTCGCCAATTGGCTAAATACAGACTACACACACATCCACATCCATTCCAACAGTACATAAAACACTTAACATGCATTTCACGCAATACATTCCCAGTTAAGGAGGCGCGATAATAATGAGCTTAGCTCGCATTGCGTGGATTCCCCTTGACGAACAAGTAACTGAGTAACACACACACCCACACACACACACACACACACACACACACACACACACACACACACACACACACACGCGAACAAATGTCACCCGCACGCAAACACACGCAAATATTCACACCACGCACGCAAACAAACACAAATATTCACACCACGCAATCAAACAAGCACATATAAGCACACATACCAAGATCTTTAGTTTTAATTGAATTACTATATTTTTATTTTTTATTTGTTTTGGCACCTACAGCTTATTTATATCCACGTACTATAGTTTGGTTGTCATTTGTGTTACTATTATTATCGAGCTACTAACCGAGCCACCAGATAGGAATGTTTATCTCCTCCCTCCCCTTGCTACACATACACTCACTCACTCTCACTCACTCACTCACTCACTCACTCACTCACTCACTCACTCACTCACTCACTCACTCACTCACTCACTCTCTCTCTCTCTCTCTCTCTCTCTCTCTCTCTCTCTCTCTCTCTCTCTCTTTCTCTCTCTCTCTCATTCTCTCTCTCCATAACCCGATATTTCCTGACGACTGGATAGTGTGGGTAAACGGGACACAGCAGCAGAAGTAGTATAACTCGTTTGGGCTCTTTTACACAGGGGTGACACCAAGGGTTTTACTCTGTGCAACCTACATGGGGACACTTGTAGTTAGGGCATCACCAGATGACAGTGAAACCTAGCCTGATCTACGGTATTATTCTTAACCCCTTCTGTACCGGCGACGTCTTTTTAAGTTGATTCTAGCAATATTTAGACGATTTTGTGCAGCCAAACAAGGATCTCTGGTAGTAAAAAGGGTTACGCGAGATACTTCGAAGCCTGTTAATTACTGGTGGCCCCTTTTAAACTGAACGAAATTGTCTAATACTACCCAAATAAAGTTAAAAGACGTAGCCGGTACGGAAGGGGTTAATTATAAACTCCATATATTGACTTACCATTACAAGGTGATAGTTGTTTAGTGTCCTAATTCAACTAGGCCTATTATATGTTCTAAGCTTTATATGAGATAAACATTATGATTTCCACAGTTTTAAGAATACGGATGCCAGCTTAATAGACTATACGGTACATATCTACCCGGGATATAAATGTAAAGAATCAAGATAAATACAGATGATTGAGGCGATACGGTATGAGTGTAGTACTGTAGGGAGTCTATTAGATGAATAGTCTGTGGTGCCATATGTACAAATTGGTCAAAACCGGTTGTATTAAATACAAACTTGCCAAGGGTACAAGACTTGTAGGCCTGGAGGGGCAGATGAGGTAGCTGAGAGAGAGAGAGAGAGAGATATTTTGTTTCAAGGTATTGTTTGCCTCAAATCAGGAAGTACAAGTAAGATGGAGAGGGAGCTGTAAATCAAGTTAATATTGGGTTGGTGATAGGTGTGTGAGAAGTGAGAGATGATGTACTGTATATACCGGTACCTATTTTCTCTCTCGCTCTCGCTCTCTCGCTCTCTCTCTCGCTCTCGCTCTCGCTCTCGCTCTCTCTCTCGCTCTCGCTCTCGCTCTCGCTCTCTCTCTCGCTCTCTCTCTCTCTCTCTCTCTCGCTCTCTCTCTCGCTCTCGCTCGCTCTCGCTCTCTCTCTCTCTCTCTCTCTCTCTCTCTCTCTCTCAGCGAGAGAAGCAGACACACTTGGATTACTGGCACCTGTATTAATACGTGAAAGTAATTGTTTAAAGCAGATGCGCATGTGAGAGAATATCAGGAAGTAAATTGTTGACTACTCATGTAGGCTAGACTTAGGGCGGAGAGCAATGAGGTAACAACTGTGTGTGTGTGTGTATGAGAGAGAGAGAGAGAGGG
>CM064480.1:73370985-73403485 GCA_032716605.1 Paralithodes platypus
CAAAATATTCCTGTAAGTCAATCATACTTACTCTCCTACCATACATTAGATTAGGGAGTGTATGCACATTGGTGTTGGCAACTGTACGTAATTATATCGTTAAGGAAGGTGGTTGGTTTCACCTCTATAAAGTTTGGGAATACGGCCGCCTCGTTTGCACCACCGTTCGTTAGCCCTCACCCCTTCCCCCATTGTCTGCACCCAGTCCCTCGTTTGTATAGGGTAGCGGGAGTTGAAGGGAGAGTTTAGAACACGTAAGAGGAGCAACTCGGGGACGAGAGAGTACTTAAGGTGCAACGTAAAGTAGTACAAGAAAAGAGGGATGACTTAGGGTTCCTCGTATGCTCTCCCACCGGTTGTCATTATTCAAGTTCTAATTACCGTATCTTTCTATAGTTTTGTTCTCACAAAGAATAGAAATATATGAGGAGGAGCACTTTATTGACAACGTTTCGCAGATAGCTTCTTGAATTTTTTCTGCGAAACGTTAATAAGGTGCTTCTCCTCAAATGGTGTTTCTATTCATTCTGTAAACTTTTCGTAGTCCATTTAAACTTGATAAACATAAGATTATATCTTATCCAATTCGACTTGTATTCAGTGCCTTGCCCCACCCGCCCTTGAAACTACATGCCCAACCCCACCCAGCTACAGTATACACCCCACCCTCATTCTACCCCATACCCTACCCCAGTTACAGTTCACAGGTCTATACATTTTAGAAATATCAGTACAGAGAGAGCGAGAGAGAGAGAGAGGTCTTATTGCGAAATGCCTCTTCTAGATGGGTTTTAAAAATATAGCAGTGTTGTGCGCGCATCCCCCCCCCCCCCTGCTATGTCACCCACCCACGCTTGTCTTATATTATGGTCTACCTCTAGCCTTTTTTGATGTTTTCCTGTCTACTTTATCACTCCTATTCCCACCTCTCTCGCTCTCTCTCGCTCTCGCTTTCTCTCGCTCTCTCTCGCTCTCGCTCGCTCTCGCTCTCGCTCTCGCTCTCTCTCGCTCTCGCTCTCGCTCTCGCTCTCGCTCTCGCTCTCTCTCTCTCTCTCTCTCTCTCTCTCTCTCTCTCTCTCTCTCTCTCTCTCTCTCTCTCTCTCTCTCTCACCATACAAATTTGTGATTGATAGTAAAACAAATACCATTTCATACAGTTAGGCTAATGTGTGCTCGTACACCCACACACACACACACTCACTCTCTTCACTGCACATTATAACCATTACACGTTCACTCAAACCCGTTACCTACACCTATGCTCTTATTTTATATTTTGGGGTTTTGTACTCACGTTTCCGTATTTTATATTTATTGTTATAGCCAGTTTAGTGTGTGAGAGAGAGAGAGATTGTGTGTGTGTGTGTGTGTTTGAGTGTGCTTTAGAGTTTAGACTGACTGATCTATTCATGTGTGCTTTCTCCTGCTTGGTCTGACTCTCTTGACGTGTTTACTTAGTATGCTGGGCACCATGTTTTGCTGCCTGTTGTGTTTTGTGTATGATTGGTGTTATTTAAACTTTATTGTAGTTATATCCTAGTTTGTGTATATTTGGTGTTCTATATATAAACTACTGGAGTTCTATACTTGCGCCCCAGAGTGTGTTCGTGAAGTTGGTGTGTATATGCTTGATTATAAAGGCTCATGTAGGTATTTATGTTTGCATAGCCTGCTTTTAATACCAATCGTGTTTTGGTAAGTACCGTACTTACAGTTGTGTGGGATCTCTAGTGTGTAAATGTACGTTTTGGCTTGTCTCTTACGTGTGTGTGTGTGTGTGTGTGTGTGTGTGTGTGTGTGTGAGTGTAAGTCTAACTAGCAAGCAAGAGAACAGGTTTAACCATAAGTGGGCAGGAGGAGGAGGAGGAGAGAACGAAAGAGATGCCATGAATTCCATTCGGGTTAAGGAACTCAGCATCACCATCCTCCTACCCAGAGTGTAGCTTTAGGACTGTTCATATATATATATATATATATATCAGGATTGGGCTTCAAGGCGGGTTGTTTGTTTTATGATTTGTTGTATATGTGTGTGCTTTATGTACGGTTGTTTTATGGCTGTTTATCTGTCTTCAGTGTCTTCTTTTTCTCCCTGTGTGTGTGGAGAAAGTGAGAAACTGATACCATGAAATCTACACAGGTTAAGGAACTCGTCATCACCATCCTCCTCCCCCTGAGTGTAGCTTTAGGACTTAACTCTTTCACGCACAGGACGCGATTTGTTCCCTTTCTGGGATACTTAAAAGCCTTTGTGACCATCAGGGGTGTTTAGAAACCTTTAGTTTGTTTACTTCAACCTCTGCAGTTATCTTTAAGTGAGCTGTGGCCAGAGAACTAATTTTGGAGAGGTAATTATGAGATTGAGAGAACTCTGAATGCTAAACGGCAACCCCTGAATCCACAGGATAGCGAGGGGATAAATATATATAAAACAGGATGGAGTTGGTTCATCTGGAAAGGCCTCTTGGAGGATCAGTTGAAAGGCGGGTTGTAGGATTTACTATGGTGTGTTGTGTAGGTGTTGTACGGTATGGCTCTTTATATGCTTTGAGTGTATGTTGTGGCTGTTCATATACCTTGTGTGTGTCATGGCAGTTTACAGGTTTTGTGTGCGTTTAAATGTTTTTGTATCTGTCTACTGTGTGCGTCGAGAGAGAGAGAGACTGATGCCATGAATTTCACTCGGGTTAAGGAACTCAGCATCCTCCTCTCTCCCCCCCCCCCCCCCCCCCCCCGACTGTAAGGATTGTGTCAACCCGTCTGGAAAGGTCTCCTGGATCAGATTTTCGGCGGATTCTGTTTATATTAGTTTGTGTATTGTTTATATGCCTTTGCCTCTTGGTGTTTTTATGTATGTGTTATTTTCGCCAGTGTATGTATGTACTGTATGTGTGTGTGTGTGTGTGGAGAGAGAGAGAGAGATGATATTCTACCTGTGTCTTTCTATAATTATGTATGCTTGTCTTTGAATGTATGTTGGGCCAGAGAGAGAGCTGCACATGGATGCCATGAACACCACGCTATATAAGGAGCTAAGCAACACCATTCAGCTACCCCGTGTGACTATATAGGATTGTGTCCCCTCATCTGGATACATCTCTTGGATCATCTTCTGGGCTAGTTATATTTTATTTTAGGTTTTTACGTGTTAATGTCGCTGCCTCGTGTGTGTATGTGGCTGTGGATAGAGTGCGAGACGTACTACCATGAACATCACACCACTCCGGATGCCCATATAAGATTCTCACTCAAGATGGAAAGGTCTCTTGCATCACATCACATCACCTTCAGGGCGTATTTGCGGAGTTGTTAGTTTGTTGTAAGTGTACGATATGTGTCTGCTTTTTGTAACTGTTGTTGTTGAGCTTAAGGGTTGGTTCGGCGTGTGTTTCTGTGTTATGACTTTAGTCTGGCTGTGTGATGGAGAGAGAGAGAGAGAGAGAGAGAGAGAGAGAGAGAGAGAGAGAGAGAGAGAGCGCGCGCGAGCTGCCATGAATGCCACTCGGGTTAAGGAACTCGGGATCACCCTCCTCCTCCCCCGAGTGTAACAGTACCGGTATATCAGATTAATTAAATTAACACAACTTAATATAGGCTGGAAAAGTTTCCAGATCAGCTTCAGGGCGAGTTTACGTGTTTATTACTGTGTGTGTGTGTGTGTGTGTGTGTGTGTGTGTGTGTGTGTGTGTGTACCATAATTGTGAGTGGTTTAACTGAAGTCTGAGGTACAGATACGAGTCGATAATTGTAAGTACCGGTAGCTTTAAGAGTACCGGTAGTCAGTTAGCTAAGTTGTCTGAAGTACAGTATGGAACCTAGCGTTATTATGATTAATTCGTGGCCACCTCCTCGGGGATCAAGGTGTCTGGCATTGTGTTGATAGTTTGATTTAGGATTTGAATTGAAAACGAAAAATAGTACTAGCCCTATTATGCTGTAAGAATGTGATGTTATTGATATAACATTAATTATTCCTAATTGATTATGTATTAATTATGTAGATTGTTATAGTTAAGCCGTCAATGAAGAGAGGTTGACATTGTAAATAATTATTAACCTTGTTTTTTTGTTTTCAAGTGTCTTTCATTTTGAACTAGAGATGTGAATATGATGTTGGGAATGGTGATGTCTTTAGAGTGTTTGTCACTTACTTTACTGTATTGTATGGTGGCAGAACAAAGGTAAGCTGGGGGAGAGGGGAAGGTGATGGCAGGGCTGGGGAGAAAGTAAGGGGTTTAGTGAATTGGTATCGGAAAGGCAAGAAGTTAAAGTGGATGTGTTTGTAGTAAGGTAGGTGCTGAGAGAGAGAGAGAGAGCTAGCTAGTGGAATTGTACGAGTGAAAATAGACAAAAATAAAGTTGAAGTGGGGATATGTTTGTAGTGAGATAAGGGGTGTTGGAGGAGAGGGAAAGAGTACCGTAGTTGAGTGACTTGGTATGGGAAGTTAAAGACAGTTGAAGTGGATGTGTAGTACGGTAAGAAAGAGTGTGTGTGTGTGTGTGTGTATGAAAGCGAGATGAAGAGGAGTTGTGTGGGGGGGGGGGGTACTACTAGCTTGAAACGTGTCATTCCACATATATTAGAATCATACTAAGTAAGATTACATACATACTGTATACTGTACTGTGTTTAATGTTGGCTTAGTTATGCTGACAATTAGCCAAGCAGTTCTACCATAAACGTACTGTATGTAACGATAATCAAATAATACACAGCCATACGGTATTCAACAGGAAGCACTATGACAGCACTAGATTGGTAGAGATCCGCACTATGTAAACAGCGGGTCCCCTCCTAGACCAAGATGGCTAGACTCTCTATATAAGGTCTGTGGGAGGGAGGAGGCTAGGGACGGATGGGAGGCAGGCAGCATGGTTATAGGGAGTTTATTCTAATGGGAAGGAGTCGGATGATCGAGATTATGTCGGATATTATTTGTTGTGAGGAGTGGAGGGCGGGGCTTTGAGGTGACCCCTTAAATAGGTCGGAGGGAGGTGTGAAGAGAAAGCCAGAGTAAGGAAATCGGTGTTGGTTAGGAAAAGTGGGGTTTGAGAGAGAAAATTGAAGACAGGAAATAATGTTACGAGAGGTAAATTGAAGACAAGTGGCAAAAGAGAGATAGTATTTGAAAGACAGGAAATAATGTTACGAGAGAGATAAATTGAAGACAAGTGGCAAAAGAGAGTTAGTATTTGAAAGATTAATTTATTCAGTTGTGTGTGTGTTTCAGCAGTACCAGTAACCTGCTTGCAAGGTGGACGGTTGTGACCTGTTGGAAGTCAGTCACCTAGTTTATATTTTCGTCCACGTTTGTGTTTGTCTACCAAAGTCTACTCGTTTTCTCAATACCGGTACTTATCATAGTTTTACTTTGTATGAGAGAGATTATATACGTGAGAGAAATGCGATAATGGTTAAAGAGAGAGAGAGAGAGCGAGAGAATGCGAGCGAGTGAAATACGATAATGGAAAAGAGGAGTGATGTGTGGTTGAAAGGACCAAGAGAGAGAGAGAGAGAGAAAGGAGAGCCTGGTGTAGGAGGGAAGGAGAGGTGGGGGCGGCGGCTGTGGTGGTGATGGGGGGTGGTGGTGGTGTTGAGTCCCGGCCAGTGACCCGCCCTCCTCCACCACCAACCACCACCACCTTTTGTTGTCATCACCACTTTGTCAGGGTTATGATCATCGTCTCTCTAATTGACTAACTCACCACCATTTTGCATCACGAAAGTGAAAAATAGCCTTTAGTTGTTTTCACCACATCGTCTGTAAGCAATTCATCAGGAACATAAGTGATGACACCGCCACCCTCATTACCGTATTAAGAAAGTCGACATAAACACCGTGGTTAGGCTGTGTTACCATATTTACTTTTATCTACCCTGAGTATTTTTATGTAATGCGACATATTTTGCTATTATCTTTATTATATGTTTATCCATTCCGCAATTACTAGACAACATTTAGTATAAACGACATTGTAATATCTGTAAATTACACTATTGTGTTGTTGTTACCTCCAGCAAGGTATACTAATGGAACCCGTATGACCATCATCACCCACATTACGTCTACACCGTTACCCACTTCATCACCACACTACCCACATTACGTCTACCTGTCATCCTTATTTTACACCTACTACATACTTCGGCATCCTTAACGAGGGGAGGCCGTTCACTTACTAAGAGTTTTACTGTATAGGGTTATCGAATAAATATGGTGTGTAAAATAAATATGAGTAGACGTATTTTCCACCAAATTAAAGAAAGAACAAATTGTGTTCCACCATAGTCACCATTCCTACACCATACCGTATGTTTCAACATAGTCACCACCCCCACCCACACTGAGAGTATTACCGGGTATTGTGGTCAGTGTGTGTGTATGTATATGTACGTGTGTGTGTGTGTGTGTGTGTACTTACTCTAGTTGTATTGCGGGAGTGAGCATGCTCGTTATTTCCCGCCTCATATATGTGTAGGTGTTATATGTATCGTTGGAATGGCTGTGGATGTGTGCGTAGTCTGTATTTTTAGCCAATTGGCGACATCGGAAACGAAGGCTTAGGGTGGATCTGTATGGTACCATTCTCACTATAGACGGTACCGTCTCGCCCGAAGGCTTAGGTAGCCATCAGCTTAGGTGAACCATGTGATACCCATCTCGCCTTGTACCATTTTTGCCAACCCCAGATGGGACGTCACAACTTCGTCCACTTTTTCCAGGTACCTATTTACAGCTAGGTGAACTGAGGCTAACACATGAAAGGAGACAAGCCCAATTTTTCTCCGCCCGGCCGGGGATTGAACCCCCGACCCCTCGTGTGTGAGACGAGAGCTCTACCTACTAGGCTACGGGTTGTGTGTGTGTGTGTGTGTGTGTGTGTGTGTGTGTGTGTGTGTGTGTGTGTGTGTGTGTGTGTCGCCAGTAAGTGTCAATACCAACACCATTGTCACCCTACAACCCCATTATAACCGCCACTCACCCAACCTTTTACCCTTTCCCCAGCTAACGTTGCAATAGTTGGCTGTCCTGTTTGTACAGTCGTGATCAAGAATATCTGGACTTTTTTGGAAGGACGATTATAATAGAATTCCGAAATATTTTGGTAAAGTGCTTGAGCCGTAAAGGTGAAATTACTGTGATTCATGAGGTAATGCTCACCGTTTTGTTTATCATTAGCAGTAGTATTATCTATTTTAACCTGCTGGAAATTTACTCCATTAGCATATGATTTTTTGATAGTGAAGACCAAAGAAACTGCTATATCTCTGCGTAATGATAATGCCAAGTTTATATAAATGAGACCATAGTTGGCTATATACACTTTATTATATTGCGTGGGTCAATTTCTTGCCTTTTTAAAAAGAATGGGCTATAGTACCGTACGGTACTCGTGACCACGACTGTACTGCTGTCACTTGGATTACTACTACCATCCTTGCACATTCTAAAATAAATACAGAATTATGCAATGTATTTGTTTTATAAGTTGATGAAATCAACATAAGCACTATTTGAGCAGAATCACTTGATTGACATAGTTTCGCTTATTGATCTGAAGAAGCTACAAATGAAACTTCAATAAAGAACTCCTCCTCAAATGATGTTTACATTCACCACTGTTTTTGTTTGGGTTAGCATATTTACCCTTTTATAGTTTTTTTCTGTTGACCACGGTTGCAGTAATCTGCTGGCTTGTTTATTAAGCTTTACTGATTTGATAAAAAAACACTTTTACGTTTGTAGGGACACTTTCGAGTTCATGACATGATTATAATAATTTACATTATTTTATATAAATGCTTTATCTAAGGTTATTGTGTGCGTGTGCGCGCGTCCGTGTGTGTTTAAATTTACCAAAACTAAAGACAACTAAGGGAATATAGATGGAGACCCAATTAAATAATGTTTTTAACTGTGTTAAAAACTTAGTCAGTCTGGGGGAAAAAGACGTATGAGTGGTTAACTAGAGCTGAGAGGAGTTTAAAAAGTTTGGGACTAAGGGCCATGTTGGGAATGATGTTGGACCACCTCTTTATAACAAGTTGTTTGTTTTATTGAAACAACTACTTGGTTTATTACCGTGTTTTGTTCTAGAAGGCTATTACACATTTGTGTTGTATTGTAACTAGTAAAACAAACAAAAACACGAAATGCAACTTTACTCTTCATTAAAATTAGGCTAACATTCTTGACCACTGACCTATTACTCAACATTACTAAAATGATCGAGCTAATACTTCTACCATTTGGGAAAAGTCAGCCAGTGAATAGGTGTACAGAATTACAGCCCATTTTGTCTAGCCCTGAGTTAGTACTAGAGGTTAGGAGTCGCGATGTATACACAATTAAGTATGACATGTATATAGGGTATATTTTCGTCAAATGTTTGTTCTACATAGGCCTATTATAAGATCCGAACTCCGAAGCAATTTCCTTCAGTATAAAGCACTATGAACTAATTTAGTTTTAATGTAGATTTATTTAAGATATAGTGTCGGCAACTGTATTATAAGCTTATAATTGTGTACCTCGAGAGGTGTGTGTGTGTGTGCGCGCGCGCAGGTCCAGTACAATATCACTATGACAGTTCTCTCAAGGTGTTTTCTTATGTTCCCCTTTGTGTATGGGCGTAAAAATGGGGGGCAGTGGGAGGAGGGCACAATCACAAGGCTTAGGAAACTTTTCTTTGAAGTCCTGATACTCTGAAAGCCAGTTAAGATTCTTCCCACGCCAGCTCTTCCTGTTCCCTCCCTCCCCCTGCCCTCTCACTCTCAGACAAACTCACTAACTCGCTCTCTCTCTCACTCTATCTATGTATGCTATATACATCTATATTTGTCTTATTCTTATCTGCAAGTGCATCCTTCTCGACCCCGTCCCTACATTACTCCACGTTAACTTGCATACATTTCTCACCCCATACCTTTCCTTCACACCTTCATATCTCTCCTTCTTACTCCACAGTCCATTCACCTTCTTACTTCCTCTTACGCTTTCTTTCCTTCCATTCCAATTACTGGCTAACTTCCGTGTTCCCTACTCCACATTCTTAACCTTGAGTATCCCCATTATTTTGTTCTCCCATTTTAATTACTACGATACCTTCCCTGGCCTTATCTATATCTCTACTCATTGCTTCCTTGCCTACTACGCCCTTACCCTAAATCTAGACCTTACATACCTCCCTTCCTAACCCCTGTCCTTACCTACCTCCCTAACCCTTGCCCTTACCCTCCTCCTTCCTATCCCTTGCCCTCACCCTCCTCCTTCGGAATCCTTCCTAACCCCTGCCCTTACCTACCTCCTTTCCCTTCCTAACCCTTGTCCTTACCTACATCCCTCCCTAATCCTTAACTACGGTACCATCCTTCCTAACTAACCCTTGCCCTCACCCTCCTTTCCCTTCCTAACCCTTGCCCTTACCTACATCCCTCCCTAATCCTTAACTACGGTACCATCCTTCCTAACTAACCCTTGCCCTCACCCTCCTCCTTTCCCTTCCTAACCCTTGCCCTTACCTACATCCCTCCCTAATCCTTAACTACGGTACCATCCTTCCTAACTAACCCTTGCCCTCACCCTCCTCCCTTCCCTTCCTAACCCTTGCCCTTACCTACATCCCTCCCTAATCCTTAACTACGGTACCATCCTTCCTAACTAACCCTTGCCCTCACCCTCCTCCTTTCCCTTCCTAACCCTTGCCCTTACCTACATCCCTCCCTAATCCTTAACTACGGTACATCCTTCCTAACTAACCCTTGCCCTCACCCTCCTCCTTTCCCTTCCTAACCCTTGCCCTTACCTACATCCCTCCCTAATCCTTAACTACGGTACCATCCTTCCTAACTAACCCTTGCCCGTACCCTCCTCCTTCCTAACCCCTTGCCCTTACCTACCGCTCTTCCTAACTTACCCTTGCCCTTACCTACCGCTCTTCCTAACTAACCCTTGCCCTTACCTACCGCTCTTCCTAACTTACCCTTGCCCTTACCTACCGCTCTTTCTAACTAACCCTTGCCCTTACCTACCGCTCTTCCTAACTTACCCTTGCCCTTACCTACCGCTCTTCCTAACTTACCCTTGCCCTTACCTACCGCTCTTCCTAACTTACCCTTGCCCTTACCTACCTCCCTTCCTAACCCTTGCCTACCTACCTCCCTAACCCTTGCCCTTACCTACTTCCCTTCCTAACTTACCCTTGCCCTTACCTACCTCCCTTCCTAACCCTTGCCTACCTACCTCCCTAACCCTTGCCCTTACCTCCCCCCCCCCCCCTTCCTAGCCCCTTGACTTACCCACCCCAAGCCACTCATGTGCCTTTCTGGTCTCGTCCATCCACCATCTGCTCTTATTCTCGCCTCCTTTTTTTCCTCCCTCCCTCCCTCACTTTTTACGCGCCAGCCTCGCCATTACTAGTCTACTATTGACCATTGCCTTTATCTTCACTACCTTGCCCAATCCTTTCATACCCTGCCTTACCCTCTCTTCCGGTCTATGTGATATTCATTATTCATACCCCTAAATTAGTACCGTATGTTATTAATGTATGGTAGGTACTATATAAAAAAAAATCCACTACTACTTTGTCTCATCCCTTATGCATCCCTTGTGGTCTCCACTTTACGTGTAGTCTTTCCCTTCACTCTCGTTTATTTCCCTCTCTGTTTATTTGCCGATCTTCAATAATGCACACATCTTTCCCTTGCCTCAGTCTTTCTCTCTTCCCTTCAAATACTTCATACCCTATTCTGCTTTTTTTATTTTCATTCCTCTTTCCTCCATCCCTCCTACCTGTTCAGTTGTAGTACCGTAGCTTCCATTGACTTCCTTACCTTGTGCCTAAATTAATTCCGTCTATCCAGTCTTAAAATCGCTCCTCATTCTCCACCATTTTCATCTTCATTCATTACATTGTGTTGTAGTGTATCGGTACCAGAAACATTAGCTTATTTCCGTCAATAGTCATAGTCTTTTCCTCTTCCTGTCATCATGCATATCTTTTAGTGTTAGTGTCTGCCTTTCATAACTGTATTTTATATTGTGTCTGTCCCTTGTTATAAATGTATTCATCTTACTTCCATCATATATACCTTTCCATTCACCACTTTATGCTGTAAAGGTACCAGAAAAGCTGGCTTCTCTCTATCAGTAGTCGTAAAATTCGTCTTCACCCTTCATTAGTCAGTCATTCCACACATTAGAACCAGCTAGTCCACAGCTGTTGCTTTACTAATCGGCACACACACCTACCCCTATTCGCTCTCCAATCAGATTAGGATTATTTTAATACTTTTCCTGCTTTTGGTCATGTTAAGCTAAGTCACTCTAGGCTTACCACTCCACCCACTGTTAGCCATGTTTCAATCAGCCATCAACTCGTCAATCACTACTTTTAGCCAGTCATCAGTCATTCCACACCTGTCACTGGCCACTCGTCCCCAGTCACCTTAGTCCCATGACACCACTTACCAATGTTGTCCACATAGGCTACATCAATTCCTCCTATCAACACCCAGCCACTCCGCACTCCATATATCATACCCAACGCATCCCACAACGGGGAGTTACACCAGGACCATTTGTTGTGAAAGACTGAGATGGAGATATAAAGTAATACAGATCAATATTTATGCAATTGCAATGTGTTGGCCATTTTATCATAACCAACGACAAGCACTATACAATACCGGTACATATTTTAAGTTTGTATATTTACTAATGACTAAAACGAAGTTGACAGGTTTTGAATAGTGTCTCGTTTGCCAGCCTGCCTCCCAACCTTTTCCACCTAACCTGTCAACACTCATCCATCTGTCTCACACTCCCTCCCCCCACACTCTTAAACCACTCGCTCCACCACACTCCACCGGTCTAATGTGATTTTAAATATATCACTCTGTGTTTTACTACTCAAACCACCCATGTTTCCGCCTGTCATTCCAAGCCCATCACATTAGCCTAAGCAGTTAATCACTTTTACACGTCACTACACCAATTATTCCAAAGATTCTCATCACTTAATAACAAATCACTCCCACTACATAACGAACCAATTCCATCACCACCATCACCTCCTCCTCCTCATTTAACACCTTCAATCGCCACACCTTCCATGGATCACCACATATTCCATCCGTCACCATTTCTTCCACCACCACCTCAGCCCTCAATCCTCACCTGCCACCACCACCTCAGCCCTCACCTTCCACCACCAGACCACCTCACTCTCCACCTTCCACTACCACCACACCACCACCTCACTCCTCACCAACAATCACCACTACCACCTCATTCCTCACCTCCCACTAGCATCACCACCACCACCTCACCTTCCACTACCACCAAATCACCACCTCACTCCTCACCCACCATCACCACATTTCCCTCATTTTCGCCCTCACGCCCTTCCCCCTTCACCCTACCATCACTTGCTCCACGTCTGCCACAATGGGAGAGTCGAAGCTTCTTGCATAATCGACTTCGCAATTTTTTTTTAAATTGGTGTCTAATTTTGACAGAGTTATGGGGATTATATTCGGGTGTATTGCAGAACTTCGTTTTCTTGGTGATAATACCTAACTTAAATATATTCTAAGAAGAACCATTATGTTTGCAACTTACCTGATACTGGCAAATGTAATACTGATTAGGCTATAGAAATACTGTATATAATGTCATCGTATGAGCTCTCCTTCCCTCTCATGTTGTGTATGTGTTGGAGGGGGGGGGGGGGGGAGCTAAGTGTTGTGGTTAGGTAAGCTTTACTCGTGCTCTGACTACAGTACACCTACCTTGTTGATTTGTGGATTGCCTTCACTGTTTGCAACCTGTTAACTCTCTCTCTCTCTCTCTCTCTCTCTCTCTCTCTCTCTCTCTCTCTCTCTCTCTCTCTCTCTCTCTCTCTCTCTCTCACACATATCGCGAGCACATTACAACACCGTAAAGGTTGAATCGCACATGCTTTTTATCCATCTATTCTTGGTAACTCTGATTAGGGAAGTATTGCATTTTAAGTTATGTAAGATTTCAGTTCAGTTGCCGACACCAGTGCTAAAAGACTTCCAATATTGTTGCCAGTATAATTATAACTCGAACTTTAAGCCATTTTATTTATATAGCCTATACAGTATATTTATTTTATTTATTATTATTATTATTATTTATATATTTGAATGTATTTATTATTTTGTCCTGTGGGCGTCTGTGTGCCTGCTCCTAGACGCTGGGTGTTATCTGGCACTGATAGTCAACTTCTTTGTTAGCCGAGTGGGCCACTCTCTCACCGGCTTTACCTCGTGATAAATGGGACAAGCTTGTTTAGTTTTTTTTTTTTTTTTTTTTTTTTTTTTTCTACGAGCTTGTTTTGGTCAACAGTTTTATTATATTTTATTATTTGTATTTTTTTGTATTTTATTCTGTGTTTTAACTCCTGCGTGTGTGTGGTGCGGAACTGTAGTCAAATATCAAGAAGGATGAATGGATTATGACGTAATTAGTACCTGATTGATTTTATTGATTCCATTATACCCTTTTTTTGGACTCCTCAAATATGAATATACAAATCTACGGTGTATTATAATTTTCTGTTATGCCATTATACATGCCGGCGTTTTCTAGTATCGTCTTAACCCCTTGAGGAACATGACGCGTATTGACAGTTTATTCTGGCTATCATTAAACGATATGCAGCTCAGAAAGGATCTGTGGGAATTGAGGGTAAACCGACTATCTATAGTAATCCTCTCACTTCCATAGGCATATACCCTTCATAATCTGGTAACAATCTAATAATAACCAGAAACAAATGCTTATTGGATCTTGAAAGGGTTAATATTTGTTAATACAATGTTCATGGTTGATGGTATGTAGCCTATTTGTACAGACACTACCATTCATAGTAAGGGGTATTCACTATTTGTACAGACACTACCATTCATAGTAAGGGGTATTCACTATTTGTACAGACACTACCATTCATAGTAAGGGGTATTCACTATTTGTACAGACACTACCATTCATAGTAAGGGGTATTCACTATTTGTACAGACACTACCATTCATAGTAAGGGGTATTCACTATTTGTACAGACACTACCATTCATAGTAAGGGGTATTCACTATTCTCAACTGTGCGATGTAACGAGGAAGTTTACTCTATAATGCATATATATTTTTTGTCTATAAATACAATACTCTCTGGACACCAAGAATCATGGTTCACCCTGTGCATCAATCATTTAGCTTCCGTATCTAATTATGGACTGGTTTGAATGATTAGTGATGGTAATGTGAGATGTGATGAGCTTGGTGACGTTTATCATTACCTGTTGGGTGTTTATGGTGCATCATTCAGTACGATGACCTTCTAAACTTTTATTCTGGTCAATATTGAACGACGTTATTCAGCTCAGGAAAACACTTTTCATAAGCAAGAAATTTTAAAATGTTTCAAGTACATGTTTAGTACAATGAGACTTTGTATTCGTGTTGTACATATAACACTAAACGATTACCGGTATATCATTTTGATATTTATAGTATTAATGATAATTTCAGATAATAAATACAACATTCCGGGACGTACAACAACAACAATGATAGTGGTTAGAATAAATTTAGATAGTGTGTTTTTGTTTTAACTATTAATTAATAATATAGTTTGTGTGAGACACACGAGTCTTGTTATCGTAGTGGTGCGATAGTGAGATGTGACGGATGCTGTTGTCTTATCGTCTGTGAGTTACCACGGCACTGTGCCACCACTGTTGTCATTACCCGGATGTGTGAGAGAGAGAGAGAGAGAGAGTACAGAGTGAGCGTGTACTATTTTAAAACTTAGAAGTGCCGATTTCACTAAAAACAAAACCGGATCCACAACTCTGCGATGGGTTACCACCATCACTACTGTCACCACAATCAATACTACTGTCAACATCATAAAGGGAGCGCTTGGTTATGAAAAAGTCCATATATTATAGAGAAGGTATTATTGTAAAGTGTTGGTATAACTATTCTGGCAACTGAAGTATAGTCTCTGGAGTGATATAATGCATCCTGTGAGGAGTCTTGTTTACCATTTGACACCTACCAACACTCTTCTTGTCTTGCACAATGATATTAATGTAATTTACCCATGCAGCCTTACAGAATATCAATTTTATGTCGTACTCACCAGCAACAGTCTTGCCTTTTGCTGCTATAAAAAAAACAACATACGCACTTCACTCTTTCGCCAACACACACACACACACACACATACTCTTTCTATCTCTTCTCTGAATGTAGGAGTTAGAACAGGGTGGGCGGCTGGGTCCTGGAAGGGGGCGGTGGAAACTCCTGATTTTCCCGTGGAGTCGAGGGAAATCCCCATGAAACTGTCTCACTTCCATAGGCCTATTGTGTGTGTGTGTGTGTGTGTGTGTGTGTGTGTGTGTGTGTGTGTGTGTGTGTGTGTGTGTGTGTGTGTGTGTGTGTGTGTGTGTGTGTGTGTGTGTGTGTGTGTGTGTGTGTGTGTGTGTGTGTGTGTGTGTGTGTGTGTGTGTGTGTGTGTGTGTTGTGTGTGTGTGTGTGTGTGTGTGTGTGTGTGTGTTTGTTTGTGGTGTGTGTGTGTGTGTGTGTGTGTGTGTGTGTGTGTGTGTGTGTGTGTGTGTGTGTGTGTGTGTGTGTGTGTGTGTGATAGTGCTTTGAGTGGGAGTGTGTGTGATAGTGCTTTGAGTGGGAGTGTGTGATAGTGCTTTGAGTGGGAGTGTAATTGAATTGGGACGCATTTCATATTATGTACCGTGCATAAGTAAACGTTGCTAGTCATTAATTTTAGTTGTTATATAAAAGTGTCATCATGTTCGTGTCTGTAATGTCTGATAGGTTTATTTTTGAATTTGTGGTAGATACTTTTTAATTTAAGTGTTGTTATATCATAGGTTTGCTTATATATTAATGTTGTTTTCTTTGTGTTTCAGGTGAGTGTGAGGCCTCCAACAACTTATCAGGTAGTGTAAGCTTAATACCCAGTCACAATAACACTATTACCACCAACTTTTGATCACCTTTATTTTGGCAATGTGTAATGGGCTCTTTTGAATAGTTTTCAGCGATTGAAAACTTGGGTTTATAGGCTAGTTAGGTGAAAGAACCTTATCAGCACAAAGTTGCCGAGAAAGGTTGGTGGTAAAAGTGGAAATCCCAGTCACACCAAGACTTATACCGACGGATGTCCTAGGAGTCGCATAATGTCTTAATAGGCTGTAGTAGTCTTCAACAAACAGTATTTTGACACGCCCCCTTAACCGAATTAATAATTTATTATTACATGTAGGGAATATTGTTAATGATGACAACTTTTTTATAATACAGATTCATGGTAGTTTCATGTGTGTCCAGTAGGCTAAATATCAGCTGCTAAGGAAGGTAAGTTTTCGCCAGGTGAAAAACAGCGAACTTTAGTTATTTTTTTGTTCGACGACTTGAATCACCAGTCAGATTCCAAATATTGAAGTTCAGTAGTGAATGGTTCAATTAAAACCTGTACTGTAGACATGACAGTTCACTCAAAACCTGTACTGTAGACATGACAGTTCACTCAAATTTAACAAAATGACTCCCGAGAGTATATTCTGGAAGATCTACTTTTAACATTTCAAGTGTTGGATATTACTTATGAACACTGTCGTTTATCTTGTATTATCGCGTTTTATATATTTCGCTCTCTCCATTCTCCCTTTTCTACTGTCTCTTATTTTTCGACTGTTTCTTCTTTTTCTCCTGTCTTTTTTGTTCGGTCTCTTCTTTTCTCTTCCCTGTCCATAAGTTCCCTCCTCCCAGTCATGCCTCTTCGTGACAGACACTCCTCTTGGCCCGTTGCCCCCCCCCCCCCATCTCTCTCTCTCTCTCTCTCTGCGCCATCCAACTTACTTTTGTTTTCTATTTTCCTTGGGCAATTTCTCTTGTTATTGAATGTTTTCTGTTTTCCTTTGGCAATTTATCCACCTTTCTTAATTTCTGTTATCTCCCGATTTATTGTCATCTCCATCTGTATTTCTTTTTCTTTCTGGTTACTCATTCTTCCACATGCCTCATATCCTTTCATTCCCTGTTTCAAATCCCCCCCCCCCCCCCCCCTGGCCCTTCCTTTCTATTTATTCTCTCCACCCACACCCTTGCCCCGTTTTCTCTCGCAACATACCACTGAACTCTCTCTAAGCTCAAATTATTGCCCCCCTTCTCTCTCTCTCTCTCTCTCTCTCTCTCTCTCTCTCTCTCTCTCTCTCTCTCTCTCTCTCTCTCTCTCTCTCTCTCTCTCTCTCTCTCTCCCTCTCTCTCTCTCTCTCTCTCTCTCTCTCTCTCTCTCTCTCTCTCTCTCTCTCTCAAAACTGAAATTACAATCTCGTATATCACATTTTGTCCTTATATCCCCTTGGGCTCGTTCCTCTTCTCCCCTCTTGTGTGTGTGGGGGGGGGGGGGGGGGTTGAAGTTTACAATTGCCCTGTATTTCACCGCCCGTGTTATTTTTCTCGGTCTCTGTTTGCTTCAGTTTTCTCCAGTACTGTTATTTCTAATTATTCTTGAGAGAAAGACAGAGGGGGTGAAAGTACTTTAGAAAAGTAGAAATGGAAAGATAATAGAAGAGAGAGAGAGAGAGAGAGAGATTTACATATACACTGGCCACACAGACCTTACGATCCAAACGAGATGGTCAGGACTTAATTATTCTAGTAGAGGGCATATCCGATAGAAAAGGAAAGGCTAGAAAATAAGAAAATCGAGAGAGAGTGAGAGGGGAGGGGGGGGAGTGAAAGGAATTTAGAAAAGTTGAAATGGAAAGATAATAGAAGAGATGAGCGAGAGCGAGATAGCATTCAAGGCATATATATATATATATATATATATTTTGCTTTATTTAGGGTATATACAGTATTAATGTACTGTAAGTTTTGTAACCCAAAATAAATTAATGTCCTATGGTATATGTTTTTCCCTATATTTTAACTTGTATTTGCTTTATTGTTTATGTTGATTGTTTGTTTGTTGTATTTTAGTTCACCCAGAATGTTGTTGTTCTATGTGTTGCGGTTAGTAGTGTACCAGATCTATGTATTTACCCTTTCAATTTCATATTCTAATTTATCATTTCAGTATACACACCGTCATTTCATTTGTTTTGCTATTTTTCTCTTGTCTGGTCTAGTTTCCCTCACTCCCTTCTTTTTTTGTATCGGTCCCCTCCTCTTCTGCTCTCTCAACACACACACACACACACACACACACACACACACACACACACACACACACACCACACCACACCACACACACACACACACCACACCACACACACACACACACACACACACACACACACAGACAGAGAGAGAGAGAGAACTAAGTGCAACAACCTGTGTCTTGCTTCTCTCCCCCACCTCCCTCCTCTCTCCTCCCTCCATGCCTTGCCCAGTCACCTCTGTTTCTCCTACCCTCCATGTTTCCTCCCCCCTCCTGCCTTTCTCCTCTCTCTCTCTCTCTCCTACCCTCCATGTTTCCTTCTTACACACTCCTCCCACCTCCATCCTACTTTGTCACTCCTCCCCTCCATCCTACCTTCTTACTCCCCTCCATGTTCCCTTCTCCCTCCTCCCCTCCCCCATTATACCTGTTCCCTCCCTTTCACAAGTCCTGTCTCTCCTCCCCTATCCTACCTTATCACTCCTCCCCTCCATCCTATCCTCTTCCCTCCCCTCCATCCTATCCTCTTCCCTCCCCTCCATCTTACCTTCTATCCTCCCCTCCATGTTCCCTCCCCCATCCTACCTGTTCCCTCCCTTTCACAAGTCCTGTCTCTCTCTCTCTCTCTCTCTCTCCCCCCCCCCCCCCTCCATCCTACCTTATCATTCCTCCCCTCCAGCTTACCTTCTCCACCCTTAACCCTGTCGTTCATCTCCCCCTTCTCGTCTGTACCTTTCACAACTGGTCATTTTGCTTTGTGCTTGGCTTGACCAGTCCCATGTGTTGCGCTTACCCTCCCTATTTCCTTCTTCCGCAATCCCTCCCCCCTTCTCACCCAGCCTGCCGGTCCTCTCCCTCTCTCCTACTCCCTCTTGCAACCGGACGATTTCCCGTTCATTCACTCTCCGCTGCCCGGTCCTATTTACTGCTTCTACCCCTTGCTGTTCCTGTTCTATACTGTATCTCCTGCTTCTACCGTTCCCCTGCTTCCCATTCTAGCCTAATTAGGTAATTCTCCCCGTCATGCCTTACCCAGTCACCTCTGCTGCTGCACTCTCCACCCCAACGCCAGGAACTCTTCCATTTATCGTTCTCCTTTCTGTTTCTCTCTCCCCCGTCCATTTGTCGTACCTCACCTTGTTCCCCCTCCCCCCTCGATTTGTCGCACCCGCCTTGTTTCCCCCTCCCCCCTCCATTTGTTTTACCCCGCCTTCTCCCCCCTTCCCCTCTTTACAATAGGAAGAAGTCTGTCAACCATCCTGCTCCTCTTGGGATTTAAGTATCATGCCTGTATATACTGTACTGTGTATATACTGTACTGTGTATATACTGTACTGTGTACACATGTAACCTGTTATGTCCGGGATTTACAAACTCGTCAGTATAGTCACCCTGTCATGATCTGAATCTGAGCCTCGCCTAGCCTACACTCACCCCTGCACTTCCCTCTCTCTACCTCATTCCATCCTTTTCTTATGCCTCCCTCCTCCTTCTCATACCTTTCGCCTCCTTCTCATGCCTCTTCTCTCCCCTTGCTACTCATGCCTCCCCCCCCCCCCACTCATACCTCTCCCCTCCCCCATACCTCTCCACTCCCCCTCCCTCTCAGGCCTCTCCCCTCCTCCCATGCCTCTCCCCTCCTTCCTATGCCTCTCCCCTCCTTCCCATGCCTCTCCCCTCCTTCCCATGCCTCTCTCCTCCCCCTCATACCTCTTCCCTGCCTTTCCCCTCCCTCCTCTCTCCTGCTGCCCCCTCCCATCATATTCCCCCCTCCCCCCCCCCCCATGCCCTCCTTGCCTGCTTACCTTTATACCTGCTCTTCCACAGAATCCACTCTTCTGTTGGTCTTCTCTCCTCGCTCGTCTCAATCTCTTTTATGTTGATATATCTGTAGTCTCTTCCAGTCTTCTCTCTATATCTTTCATTCATTATTTCTATTCATTTGACACTCATTGCATCTCCATTAGCTCGGTTCATTTGGGGAGCTGCAGGGCACTGATCTTGGGCATTATAGTGATGTTTAATAGAGTAAAAATATTGGTGGTGATAATATTAAAGATTTCATAAGTACCGGTACTTTGGAATTTACAGAAAATTCAGATTATAAACCTTAGGATATTTTAGTTACCGGTACATAATTTGAGCACAATTGAAACTGCTGATGTGGAGAACTTTTGCTTATGAAATTCCCGGCGCGACCGAAGCCGCTCCAAGGACCCGTGCCCCCAGGGAGGGGGCAGGGGATGGTTGTGACGGTTTGGCTCCCGAAACTGCTCCCCGCGGCCGGCATCCGGTTTTCCTCCACTGGTCGTTGATTTTGTCTTCGGCCGTGGAGGGTCGGCAGCCATCCGCGGTTGGCAGCCTCGGGAGGTGGCCCCACGGCGTAGACGCCGCCACATCAGGACCTTGCTTATGACCATCCAGCTCTCCTGAGCTATCAGAAGAGACTGGATTACTCCGTTGTCGACGCCTGCCCGGAATGTAACACAGCACCCCATACCATTAAACACATCATAGAAGACTGCATTTCACACAACCACTTACGCCAACAACACAATCTACACTCAATGAGAGCTCTGTGGGAAAGCCCGATCGTGGCCATGGCCTTTCTCAGGGACTCGGGGCTGTTCGGCCAGGCAGCTTAGGGAACAACAACAACAACTTTTGCTTATGACAATATAGAACACCATTTGTCTAGTTTGATAATTGTTTGTGATTGTAGAACAGACGGTAGGTATGTGTACTATTGTGTAGTGGTATTTGCGGTTTTGAGGTACCGGTAATGATGAATTATGTACTGACCACCTGGCATGTATCGTAAGGTCTGTGTGGTCAGTGTATCTATGTAAATCCATCCATCCGTCCATTAATGCATTCCTGCTATATTTCCAAATGCCATCGTCCCACTCACATAGTCTCTTTTCTGTCCTGTTAAGAGGGGTGGATGTTTTTTTTTCTTTTTCCCCGAGGTCCAGCGAGGAAAGTGAATAATAAGTAACTAATAGATATATAATTTAATATATAGACCAAAAAATAACCACTAACCCCCTAATGTTATCCCACTCCACCAGTCAATCTTTCTCTTTCTTCTTACCTTCCGTTTATAGTTTTATCCTTTCCTTCCGTTTCTATTTATTCTTCTTTTCGTGTTCTGTTTATTCTTCTTCACTTCCGTTTCTGTTTATTATTCTACCCTTCCGTTGTTATTTAATCTGGTTCCTTCCCGCTGTTTCTATAATCATGAGCATGTTTGTCTGTGTATTGCTCCTCTTCCCTTGTATTATTCCGGTTTACTGGTTCTCTCCTTCCTTCCATTAGATCAGTTTCCCTTTATTATATCTCCTTTCTGCTTCATCCCAATCAATCACTCCCCCCCCTTCTCTCTCTGTCTCTCGCTCTCTCTCTCGCTCTCGCTCTCGCTCTCGCTCTCGCTCTCGCTCTCTCTCTCTCTCTCTCTCTCTCTCTCTCTCTCTCTCTCTCTCTCTCTCTCTCTCTCTCTCTCTCTCGCTGTCCTCCACCACCGTTCCCACTCCCTTCCCACCTTGCCACCATCTCTTTATCTCTCATTTTCGTCTATACTCCCAAGTCTTCTGTATTTCCTCTCTTCGTCCATTTTACCCTCCTGTATCCCATGTCCTCTTTCCTTCCTTTTCTTCTCCCAATCCTCCTCTATCTTCCTCTCCATACCCTCTTTCCTAGTCACTCTCACTCCTCGTATTTTGTCTTCTGTATTTCCTCTTTACGTCCGTTTTACCCTCCTGTACTGTATCTCATGTCCTCTTTCCTTCCTTATTACTCCCAAGCCTCCTTTATCTTCCTCTCCATGCCCTCTTTCCACTTCCAATCTTCCTCCTCCTCCACCACCACCGCTCCCACTGCCTTCCTTTGCTTCCCACCCAGGCACCACCTCTATTCACACTTCCCCGCCGGCTAGTTCATTTTGTGCAACCTATTTCGTTTCTATTACTATCCGGCACATAAGCTAACACGTGTATTAGTCAACCTAACCTAACTTAACGTAAACTATAGTTGACTATATTCATTATGGCGTAGATAAATCCAGACTAGCAACCTCTCATAACTCCATTAGGCCGAGTCAACCAGTGAATGGGTGTGGTAGTTTACAGCCCGCTTGTCCTATACCGTACCCTATTCCAAGTAAGTAGGCGAAAACTCTTGAACATTAACCTCTATAACTTACAAATGTCTTAGAGAAATCGAGCTAATATTTCTTTCATTTGGGACGGGTCAGCCAGAGAATTGATGTGTGTAAATGTGTCCATTTGCTCTAGCCCTTTTTTAGTTACAAGTGGCTATTGGTCCCAATTTATAGAGTCTGGGATTAGACTATTGTATGATCTACTATTGTATGATCTATTGTATGATCTACTATTGTATGATCTACTATTGTATGATCTATTGTATGATCTACTCCCACCCAATTCCATTTATATATACATGTAATAGATTAATACAGTAAAACAAACGAGTATTGTTTGTATTACTGTAGAAAGACCAGACCCAGCGGTGCCGTTTATTCCACTGGTGAGAACTGAGTTGCAGGACAAATTTTCCCCGTCTTTCCAATACCCTTCTCTCCCCATCCCATGTTTGCCGTCCCTTCCACAACAGCATCTCGTGATAGAGCAGCTTTAGTGTAATCCCGGTAGTCTGTAGGCTAGTATCTGCTATCTTGACTTCCTCTGTTATTACCGACCGTACTTAAGGGGAGGTGCATAGTTTGTTCCCTAGACCTCCATCAAGCTTATCATCATTATGCTACACCCCCTAGATCCCTTTTCAAGATAAATTTGTACATTTTTTGGTAGAAGAATGTCGCGGGAAAAGGCCGGTTCCTTTTAAATTATAGTCGCTAACGCTCGCCAGGAAAAAATCGACACGTAAATGGCACGAAAGGTCTTAAAATTGACAGAAGTGGGGTGAAAGCTTTTAAATTGTCAAGCTAATTAGGCAAACGTCTTAAAAACCCCAAAACAATGGGGCTAAACATGAGGGAGAAAGGGGTCCCGAAAGTAATCCCTCAAGTGGGAATCTTCCCTTAAGGTGCAAGATCTCCGGTTAGGGTCTGGATTACCTAGAGGCTAAGATTGGGTCCGGTGCATTGTCACCTTTGTAATTGTTCTGTTTATATTTACTGCTGTCTATTTCATTATAAGTCGGCCTGAAATCATGACCTTTTACCTAATAAGTTAAATAGGGCTAGAGAAAATAGGCTGTAAATTTCCACACCTATTCCCTGGGTGATCCTTGTCAAGTGGTACTGGTACAAACATTAGCTTGATTACTCTAGTCTTTCTTGAGTTAGGCCTCGTTGTCTGGCCTAAATATAATGAATAAACTATATATATATACATTATGTAGATACCCAATGGGATATTCATTTATTAGATGAGCACCAAAAGCGGATAATTTATACTCGCATCTTTACTGATTATACGGTACGGTATCCATTATATTAAGGGCAGATTTCCACTTGAGAGATTTTTTTTCTTGACCCCTTTCTCCCTCATGTTTAGCCCCATTGCTTTTGATATTATAAAACGTTTGCCCCATTAGTTTAGCGATTTTAAGAACTTTCACCCCATATTAAGACCTTTCGTGCCATTCAGGTGTCAATTTTATCCTGGCGAGCGATAGCGAGCCTGTAATTTAAGAGGAACCGGCCTTTGGCCGGGAAATTTTTCTACCGAAAAATGTACATATATATCTTGAAAGGGACTCAAGGGGGTGTAATTTTAAGCTTGATGGAGGTCTAGGGAACAAACTAAATACCTCCCCTTAATACCGATACCTCAGAATTATGATTTGATCGTGCTTCTTAAATATCTTAAGGATTGTCAATCTTGTATTTTGGTTATGATAGTTATGAAACTCGATTAGATGTTTGTTTTTAAATCAGTACCTTTTATTTTTTATTTTTATTTTTATTTTTATTTTATTTTATTTTTTTAAATCAGTACCTTTTGTTTGTATAGATAATTCGATTATTGTAATTTGCTGATAATTTAGTTGATAATAATCTAAGTCGAATACGATAATATATACGATATACTAGTACCGTACGTCATATCATGTATACACAGTACGGTACCGGTATATCAAGAGCACCAACAATTGTTAGGCTTATAACAGCTATTGTGTGTAAATGGGGTGTCTAGCCAGTAGGCCTATGGAGTTTGATCTTCAAGTTGTAAATGATGCCGTAGTTACTGTATCATCTATTGAGAAGTTTATTGGGTCTGTTCGTATAGTTAATGTAGTTGAAGTTAATATCTAGATTATAGGTCCGTTAAGGAGGTAGGTGGGGGGGGGGGGTTATATCCTCACTTATATATATTTTTAGTTTCCTCTCTAGATCTCCATCAAGCTTTAAAAAAAAAAAAAAAAAAAAAAAAAAATGTACATTTTTCTATCGCTCGTCAGGAAAAAAAATCGACACCTAAATTACACGAAAAGCTTTAGCATTGACAAATAAATGGGGCGAACGGTCTTGACATCGCCGAAATAGTGGGCCGAACGTCATATACTCTAAACACTAATGGGGCTAAACATGAGGAAGAAGGGGGACCAGAAGAACTACCCATCTCCCCTTAATGAGTGGTGGGAATAAATGGAGTGTTTTGTGGTGCAGTTGTTTTGCGTGTTAATTGTTGAAGTTTTGTAATGGTGTGGTGATTATGCGACCCGTGATAATATGGTAGTATGGATTTTTGTGGGTAGGGTGGCAGATAATATTAGGGATTTAGTTGATAATTAGTTGTTGCCTTCTATCACTATGCGGTTCATACATATTGATGCGGTTTAAAGTTTTCTTATTGTGTTGTATAGGAAATTATTATTTATATATCAAAGGCATTTGATAGAGTCTGGCATCAATCCTTATTGTCGAAGATGTCACACTACGGCCTTGCATCATTAGTTCCATAATTATTTCTTCTTATCTTCATAACAGAAAGATACGTGTAATGGTAGATGGCCTTTATTCTCAATTTCACTCAATAAATGCTGGTGTTCCCCAGGGATCAGTTTTGGCCCCAATTCTGTTCCTCATTCATATCAATGATCTGATATCTACCACTCATAATCCAATACATTCCTACGCAGATGACTCAACACTCCACAGTTCCTTCACATTTACCAATTCTTTCACCCAACCCGATCTTATAAATTCAAAAATAAACACTGCAATTTCTCTGAACCAGGACCTTTCTAGAATTGATGGATGGGGACAAAAGAATCTAGTTTCCTTTAATGCACAGAAAACCAAGTACATTCAATTTTCTAACCGACAGAATCTCACTGACTCCCATATATTTTTTAATGATGTAAATATTCCCACTTCCCCTAGTATTGACATTCTCGGTGTAACATTAACTACTAACTTGAGCTGGACACATTATGTTAGAAGCATTGCTAAGAATGCCTCTAAAAAACTGGGACTCCTGTACAGAGTTCGAGAATTCTTCACTGATGAGCAGTTGGCCGTGATATATAAAAGTCATGTGCGTTCTCAGATGGATTACTGTTCACCTCTGTGGGGTGGAAGTGGAGTGGTTGCATTGAGGCAGTTGGACAAAATTCAAAATAAAGCTATTAGATTAATCAATAACCCTGCAATCACACAGGACCTTCCTACATTATCCATACGAAGAAACGTTGCATCCCTTGCATTATTCTACAGATATTTTCACAGCAATTGTTCCGAGGAACTTGCTTCAATTGTGCCGCCTCTCCACATCTTTCCCCGTAGAACTAGGGCAGCTGAGAGCGCCCATGAATTTACACTTTCTCCTCCACAATGCAGAACTTCTGCTTATCAGAATTAATTTATCCCCAGAGCTACTACTCTTTGGAATTCATTTCCCTCGAATTGCTTTCCACAAACTTACAATCTACAAATGTTTAAATCCAATTGTTACACACATTTTATGAATGGAGGATGCCTTAACACAGGCACATGGACCTTTTTGTTTTATCTGTGTTTTTCCTTCCTCCGTTCATTGTCTCTTTAAAAAAAAAAAAAAAAAAAAATCGCACATTTCTAATTTAACATTGCAGTAACTATTGGATATTAACACAAATGTAATTATGTTTAACATATTGTTTATTATATATTATTTTACTTTGACCTTGCAACAAGTACAGTTACGGTACCGTACTGTCAGGGTATTGGAATGGAGGGTAGGAACAGATATATGATATGTTGTATTTGTTGTATCAATAGATACCGGTACCAGTATATTATTTGTTGTTTGGCTTATATTTCCTGTGGCTAACCTTGGACAATGCAGTTATGGTACCGGTACTGTTAAAATTGGTTAAGGGCCAGGGAAACTTGTGTACGTTAGTGCTTGTTTGTTTCGTGCCGGTATACAGTATATTGTGTAAGGCTTTTGTATTTTTGTTTGTATTTCCTGTAACCTTGCACCCAGTGCAGTTATGGTACTGTCAGGGTGTTGGAGGGGGGTGGAGGGCAGGGTAGGGGTCTGCTGGTAGGGGGGGCTGGCGGTCGTGTAGTATCGATTTCTTGGTGTGGGAAGGTGAGGGTCGCGCTGGTGCTGGGGGGGGGGGGGGGGGGCTGCTGCTCAATGAATGGTGGTGCTGGGGGGGAGTGGGGTAGGCTGCTGGAGTGAATGGAGGGGGTGGGGGTGCTCACAGGTATGGTGGGGATGGTGAATGCTGGGGGGAGTGGGGGAGGCTGCTGGGGTGAATGGAGGGGTGGAGAGTGTTCCCTGGTTTAGTTAAGAGGGAGGCTGGGGTGGAGTGTCCACAGGTATGGAGGGGGAGGGTCAGAGGATGATAAATGCTTGCTGGGGGAGATGGGGGTGGGAGTGTTGGGATTCAGGGATGCTCACAAACGAATGGCGGGGATGCGGTACTTATACTTTAGGTGAAGTGTAGGGATAGTGGGGAGTTGTAGGACACTTGTCGTGGTCGTAGATTTTGTATGGGAAAGTGGTAAAGCATATTTGATAAGGGTTGTAAAAAAAAAGAGTTGTCAAAATTGTGATATGGAGGTAGTCAGGCTAGCTCAATAAATGGTTGAAGAGGATATGTATTAGGACGTTCAGGTGAAAGCGGGGGTTGTATTTGGGGAGATTGGGTGTTCTAAGGGGTTGGGGTTATCAAAGTATAGTTATCAAGGATGAGGAATGAAGGATTGGGGTTGTTGAAAGGCTGGGGTTCAGGGGTGCAAATGAGGGGGTTACGGTCATCAAGGTAGGCTTATGGCGAAGAGAGAGAGAGAGAGAGAAATCATATTTTTGTTCTATTCGTACAAGGAGAGCGTGTGGGTGTGTTTGCGTGTGGGTGTATTTGTGAGTGTTCGAGTGTATGTGTTATTGGTTTATGTCTGCATGTAAGTGTGTGTGGGTGGTGGTGGTGGTGGGCTGGAGTGAAGAGGAAGGGGATCAGGTGGACGGACTGCTGTTATTGAATGAAGGACTTGGGGGGGGGGGGGGGGGTTGCTCACATGTAGAGGAGGGCAGACAAGTGGATGTTGGTGAAGGATGCCGAGATAAATGGAGGGGAGGGGGAGGTACTGGGGGAAATGAAGGGGTTTGGGTTATTCTCAGATAACAGTTATAGAATGGAGGGGTCATAGGTGTAATGTGGGGCGAGTCGGATAAATGAGGAGTAAATGGAAAGTTGAAGGATCACGTCTTGGGATGGTCGGAACTGATCTGGATTAAGGAAAACAGGCAACAGCAGATTGTGAAGTACAAAGGAAAACAAGCTACGACAGATATAAGGATAAGGCAAAGATCTTGAGCATGAACATGCTGGAAAGTTTGAGTACAGTGAAGATTAATGTGGAGTTGGAGAAGCTGCTGCAATGATAGAGGGTTTAAGTATTTACAGGTATAATTATAGCATAAATAGACTGGTAAGAAAGATAAAGGGAATTGAAAAATAGCTTCGGGGCCATACATATAATTTTGGGGGTGATTAGGGTAATTGCGGAATGGATTGAGGTTGAGGGGTAACATTAACATAATTACAGATGACTAAAAGCCACTGGGGCCTATTGTGGAGGATTTTTGAGACCGTATATTTTATGGTGGGTGAGGGAGGATATACGGTGAGGTTTGGGTGTAGAAAAGTTTCCGGTGAAGTTGGAGAAGCTGCTAAGTGAATAAGGAAGTTCGGATATTCACAGATAAAGTTATAGGATGTGGTAAGACAAAGTAGGGGAGAGGGGGCTGAGGAATTGATGGAGGGGTCGTGGGTGTAATTTGAGGGTGATTTGAGGAATTCTCCCTACCAGTAAATGCCTACAGTGGCCGATAGAGGTGCTGAACGCGGTGCATTGTGGGAAATGGGCGACATCGCGGAGCTATCCACCCTCCCTCTACTTCAACAATTCTATAATATATGCAGTTAGTCGAAATTTCTGTAGCTGACACATACTTTGGTCTATGCATACTTTTGATTTATATATTTTAAAATCACCCATATTCATAAATAGCATATATTTACAATAAAAAGTCAGCAGATATTTTCCCGCCAATTTTGTTACGGTAATTAATCGGCTTATAATTATGTTTGTAGTCGTTAGCAGCTGCATATGGACTTTCCCTTTATTACTATACTATATAAGCACTTAGTGTAGTCGTATACTGTATAATAAAAACGTGTAGAATCACACAAAAATTGAGATAAACTGTGCATATCCTAGGTGTTGGGTATAGTGATGTCTACGGTCGTAGCTCTGGCGCTAGTTCAGAAGCGTCCACCAGAGGTCTCAAGGAATTGTTGGTAGGGAGAATTGAGAGGTGAATGCAGGTCGAGGGGTCACATATTTGGATGGTGATCGGGCCAGCTCAGTGCAGGTGAATTCAGGTGAAGTGTGGTATGTTTGTTCGAATTAAGTTGTATCCACAGACAAGATTTATGCAATGGTGGGAAAGAAAGAGGGGGATGTTTGACGAATTAATTGGGGCGGGGGTTATAGGTTGTAATTTTGGAAGCAGTGGAGTGATGGAGGAGTTGGGGATCACATTATTATAGAAGGTGATCGGAAGAGCTCAATACAAGAGACTGGAGTTCTCGAAAAGGGTCTCCAGTCCTGACGCTATTCTTGACTTACAATGTGTCGGCTTAATAATCAAGAAGGGTTGATAGCCTCTGAAGTTCTATTTTAACTAACTAACTAAGCTCAATACAGTGTGGTAGGATGTGCTGGGAAGTTGAGTTGCAATAGGATATGTAGTGGGTTGGGGGTGGGGATGTTTCTGGGGTGAATGAGTAGGTTTGGTATTCACAGATAAGAGTTATAGTACGGTCAAAGAGAGGGCATTAAAGTGTGTGGTAGGCTAGGCTTCAGTGGAAGAGATAGTGGGGATGAGGTCGACTGGTCTGAATACAAACGAGTAGGCTGCAAGATGGAAATTTGGCCAACTGTACTTTCACGGGTGGTGTTTGGTTTTATGGTTTAACCCTTTCAGTACCAGTTCTGTTCTTTTCATATATACTGGCTAATAAACGAATATATTCACTTTTAAGCAAATAACAGGCTTCGAACTATCTTAATTAACCCTTTTTACTACCACAGACCCTTCTTAAGCTTCACAAAATCGTCTTTATATAGCAAAAATATATTATAAAATACGTCGTCGGCACAGAAGGGGTTTTAAAATGTAGTAGTTATACTTTATAGTGTATATACAGTAGTGTGTGTGGAGGAGGAGGAGGGGGTTTGAGGTGGGACTGGTGCTGCAGTTTGGTTGAGAGAGAAATGGGAGACAATGAAAAGAGGGAATGACGCGGTAGAATGAGGGAAAGAAGAGTGAGAATTAAAAGAGGGAATGACGCGGTAGAATGAAAGAAAGAAGAGTGAGAATTTAAGATAATTGGGGCACTAGTATTATAGAAAGACGAGATAATAAGTGAGAGAGGAAAGAAAATATAACTTTAAAAATAGGAAACATGATCTAATGTGAGTATAATAATGAGAGGAAAGGAAAAATTAGGTACTGTGAGTGAGTGAATAAGAGTTGTATATGCGTGTGTTCTTTTAGAGAATGGAAGCGTGAGTGAATGAATAAGAGTTGTAAATGTGTGTTCCTTTAGAGTAGTGTGAGTGAGAGATGTACAGTATGTGTGCGTGCGTGTCGAGTGTGGGGGAGGATTCGGGGTTTGGGTTGAGGATGTGGTGAGGGGCGGTAACTTAACAGAGGCACCACGGGCGGGACCCCACCCACCCACACACACACCCAGTCCGACACCACCCACTCACGCCCACACACTCTCTCTCTCTCTCTCTCTCTCTCTCTCTCTCTCTCTCTCTCTCTCTCTCTTTTCTGTACCTGCGCACAACTTCATCACACACAGACATGCACAGGCACTCTCTCTCACATTACAGCCCCTTTCTCTCTCTCTCTCTCTCTCTCTCTCTCTCTCTCTCTCTCTCTCTCTCTCTCTCTCTCTCTCTCTCTCTCTCTCTCTCTCTCTCTCTCTCTGTCTCTCTCTCGTCTCTCTCTCGTCTCTCTCTCTCTCGTCTCTCTCTCTCTCTCTCTCTCTCTCTCGTCTCTCTCTCGTCTCTCGTCTCTCTCTCTCTCTCTCTCTCTCTCGTCTCTCTCTCTCTCTCGTCTCTCTCTCTCTCGTCTCTCTCTCTCTCTCTCTCTCTCTCTCTCTCTCTCTCTCTCTCTCTCATACACACACAAACACACCCTCCTTCCTGGTGTTTCCTCTACCCATCATTAATAACTTTCCTTCCATCTGTCTCTCCCTTCCATTGTAGCCCCCTTACCTATCTACCATTGTCAAGCTCCCTACTATACCTTGTTAATTACAGGTAGGCCAGCATTCTTACCCACTAACCTTTATAACTCCCTAACGACTAGAGTAATGGAGCTAATATTTCTACCATTTGGGAACAGTCAGTCAGGGAATAGGTGTGAAAATTGACAGCCCATTTGTTCTTGCCCTTCTTAACCCTTTCACGTTTTTATGACGCAGAGGTTGCCAGATTAGCAATAATAAATAGTTCTCTCACTCTTATAATTACCTCTCCAAATTAGTTTTCTGCCCACAGCTAACTCAAAGACAACTGCAGAGGTTAAAGTAACTAAACTAAAGGTTTCTAAATACCCCTGATGGTAACAAAGGCTTTAAAGTATCCCTAATAGGCTCAAAATCGCGTCAAGAACGTGAGAGGGTTAAGTAACAAAAGATAGGTGTCACGGTTTCTGGCCTACCTATAATGAATGGACTATACTGTGTACAATTTCAAACTTTATTCTCCCCAGCCTTTACTGTTTTGCCATAATTACACTACAGCTTTGTGCCTTCTATTTACCACTATAGTTGTACGTCCACTCGTCGTTAATATTTCCTGTCCCAAGTTTTCCTAGGTAGTCCTCTTTTCATAGCGGGCGGATAAGTGGCGAGCTCTCACAAGCGGATTTTGTATTCGAGTTATGTGATAAGTAGCTTAAAAGTTGGCACAGATCAAAAGGTATCAAAAGGTAAAGGTAAGATAAACTTGTTGAATTCATTCAAAAGGTTCGTTGGCTCAATGACGTCATCTAAGATCAACAAGTAAATAGAGTACCGTAAGGATTTTGATTGGCCCTGGTAAGATTTTTGGCGTTTTCTATAAAGCCCATAATCTAGCCTTCAATGAAAGGAAGTGGACCCAAAATTGCGAACATGTGCTTCGTGTGAGCTTGCCCATTGTCTTGTCCCTAGTAATTGTTCATCTAGTTCAAAGTTTCTATAGCATATTTGTTATTTTATGGTGAAAACCTGAGAAAATATGGTACATAGCAGATTCTTGTTTTATCATTAAATACCGACAATTCAGCTGCGTAGGGAGTAAACATTTCCGCCAGGTAAAATAATTCTAGTATACATAGATCTATGGATGGTATTCTTGGACAATTTTTTCCCTTTACAGCGACGTTAAGGGCCGAAATAACTTGAACAATCACTCTTTAGACATGGAAATTGCTAATTCATCTTTTCTCTGTACACAACACTCATCCCCACATTATTCGTTCGGTATCGGGCACTGAGAAGGGAAGGAATGGTTTAAGAATACCAATTTATTACTTACACTTCAATCTCCTGTCATGCACCAATCTGTTATGCTTGTATTGTTTGATTTTTTTCCATACAATAATCCTGGCTTCCTTATCTTCCTGTTATTGTTGTCCTTCCTTCCTGGTCTTGTTATTTCCAAACTTCCCTACTCTCTCTCCCTCTCTCCCAGGTTCCGTTTCCTCCCACTGTTTGCTCAACTTAAGGGGAGATTT
>CM064480.1:73408485-73438404 GCA_032716605.1 Paralithodes platypus
TCTTGTTCTGTTTCATTATTCCCTTTGTTCTGATCCCCACGTTCTTGGTACGTAATTATAGATGTTCTTATTGTTTCTTTTGATATTTACGTATGTGTGTATTTCCTTTTTCTTTATTTTCCTACGATGTTCTGGTCACTTATTCTGTAATTCTCAGAGACTTGGTCGTTATCAGGCTTTCCCTCGTTATTATTGTACACTTCATTATCCCCATCTTTTGTTCGTTTTACCGGTATGTTGTTTCTTGTTAGCAGTTCATTTGTTTTGTATTATTTATTTGTTTATTCTCTTATTCTCCATTGTTATCATTCTTACTTGTCTAGGTCAGCTTATTCTTACTTGTCTAGGTCAGCTTATTCTTACTTGTCTAGGTCAGCTTATTCTTACTTGTCTAGGTCAGCTTATTCTTACTTGTCTAGGTCAGCTTATTCTTACTTGTCTAGGTCAGCTTATTCTTACTTGTCTAGGTCAGCTTATTCTTACTTGTCTAGGTCAGTTTATTCTTACTTGTCTAGGTCAGTTTATTCTTACTTGTCTAGGTCAGGTTATTCTTACTTGTCTAGGTCAGCTTATTCTTACTTGTCTAGGTCAGCTTATTCTTACTTGCCTAGGTCAGGTTATTCTTACTTGTCTAGGTCAGCTTATTCTTACTTGTCTAGGTCAGCTTATTCTTACTTGTCTAGGTCAGTTTATTCTTACTTGTCTAGGTCAGTTTATTCTTACTTGTCTAGGTCAGTTTATTCTTACTTGTCTAGGTCAGTTTATGCTTACTTGTCTAGGTCAGCTTATTCTTACTTGTCTAGGTCAGTTTATTCTTACTTGTCTAGGTCAGTTTATTCTTACTTGTCTAGGTCAGCTTATTCTTACTTGTCTAGGTCAGTTTATTCTTACTTGTCTAGGTCAGCTTATTCTTACTTGTCTAGGTCAGCTTATTCTTACTTGTCTAAGTCAGCTTATTCTTACTTGTCTAAGTCAGCTTATTCTTACTTGTCTAGGTCAGCTTATTCTTACTTGTCTAGGTCAGCTTATTCTTACTTGTCTAGGTCAGCTTATTCTTACTTGTCTAGGTCAGCTTATTCTTACTTGCCTAGGTCAGCTTATTCTTACTTGTCTAGGTCAGCTTATTCTTACTTGTCTAGGTCAGCTTATTCTTACTTGTCTAGGTCAGCTTATTCTTACTTGTCTAGGTCAGCTTATTCTTACTTGTCTAGGTCAGCTTATTCTTACTTGTCTAGGTCAGCTTATTCTTACTTGTCTAGGCAGCCTTATTCTTACTTGTCTAGGTCAGCTTATTCTTACTTGTCTAGGTCAGTTTATTCTTACTTGCCTAGGTCAGGTTATTCTTACTTGTCTAGGTCAGGTTATTCTTACTTGTCTAGGTCAGCTTATTCTTACTTGTCTAGGTCAGCTTATTCTTACCTGTCTAGGTCAGCTTATTCTTACCTGTCTAGGTCAGCTTATTCTTACCTGTCTAGGTCAGCTTATTCTTACTTGTCTAGGTCAGCTTATTCTTACTTGTCTAGGTCAGCTTATTCTTACTTGTCTAGGTCAGCTTATTCTTACTTGTCTAGGTCAGCTTATCTTACTTGTCTAGGTCAGCTTATTCTTACTTGTCTAGGTCAGCTTATTCTTACTTGTCTAGGTCAGCTTATTCTTACTTGCCTAGGTCAGGTTATTCTTACTTGTCTAGGTCAGCTTATTCTTACTTGTCTAGGTCAGCTTATTCTTGCTTGTCTAGGTCAGCTTATTCTTACTTGTCTAGGTCAGCTTATTCTTACTTGTCTAGGTCAGCTTATTCTTACTTGTCTAGGTCAGCTTATTCTTACTTGTCTAGGTCAGCTTATTCTTACTTGTCTAGGTCAGCTTATTCTTACTTGTCTAGGTCAGCTTATTCTTACTTGTCTAGGTCAGTTTATTCTTACTTGTCTCGGTCAGTTTATTCTTACTTGTCTAGGTCAGCTTATTCTTACTTGTCTAGGTCAGTTTATTCTTACTTGTCTCGGTCAGTTATTCTTACTTGTCTAGGTCAGCTTATTCTTACTTGTCTAGGTCAGCTTATTCTTACTTGTCTATGTCAGCTTATTCTTACTGTCTAGGTCCGCTTATTCTTACTGGTCTAGGTCAGTTTATTCTTACTTGTCTAGGTCAGTTTATTCTTACTTGTCTAGGTCAGCTTATTCTTACTTGTCTAGGTCAGCTTATTCTTACTTGTCTAGGTCAGTTTATTCTTACTTGTCTAGGTCAGTTTATTCTTACTTGTCTAGGTCAGTTTATTATTACTTGTCTAGGTCAGCTTATTCTTACTTGTCTAGGTCAGCTTATTCTTACTTGTCTAGGTCAGTTTATTCTTACTTGTCTAGGTTAGCTTATTCTGTTAGCCTTGTTGACTGGTTCTTCTATGCTGTCATTGTTGTATTAACGCAATATCTTCTCATTTAAACCATTCTCTCTATTACCCCTCTTATTACTCTCTCTCTCTCTCTCTCTCTCTCTCTCTCTCTCTCTCTCTCTCTCTCTCTCTCTCTCTCTCTCTCTCTCTCTCTCTCTCATTATCCCCCCTTTGCCCCCCTCCCTCCCCCCACCCTTCACCTGTTGCTCTAGGAATATTTTTGTATTATTTTTTCTCCGGGCCCTTGTATTACCTTGAGTCTTTTGTTTATATTTTCAACTGTCATATAAAACTTTGCTTTTGCATACAAAGTCACGTTTAGTTTTGATGATTTATGACGTTTGGTCCAGTAGTTTGGCTATTTTAAGACCTTTCGCCCCATTTCTATGTCTAATTTAGAACCTCTCGTGCCATTTAGAAGCCACTTATCGCTTCCATACAACTTAACTTTGTTGATGATGTTCTGGAAATTGTCACAAACCACTTGACTTGATTATTGATTTTCATTAGTTTATACCATACTTGATATTAAGTTTTCATAAACAACTTGCCTTTATATTTTAGGCTATATAGATTGGTATATTTCTAATTTGATATACGAGTATACGATATCCCTTTTCTGTTATGTTAAAGATTTTTTGTAATTTATATTATTCATTGTAAATTCGTGTTAGTTTTCGTTTCAAGTTGTGTTATCCCTAATCACAGTTGTTTCAGTAACGACACCAATATTAAGCTATTAACATCCTTTTAAAACGACATTATTAGTCCGAATCAATCCAGTTTCAGCTTATTGTGGTCAAATTTAAAAAGCTGCTTAGTCTGATTTCTATTTATCTCGAGCTTATTGTGGCCAAATTAAATACGCCATTAATTAATGTACACGTGTATTATGTTTGTGTGTGTGTAATGATACTCGGTTCCATTTCAACTGACGGTAAATTATATCCCTTAGCAACTGATTTATCGATATCTAACGTCTATGCAGCATATTAAGACCAAGGTCATAAAATTAGCAACATATTTCACTCAAAAATCTTCAAAATAACTGAGAAATCTTGATGGGAACTTTGCCATTTACCGTCAGTTGACAAGAAACAGAGTAGTTGTCATTTTGTAGCCGTAGTATCTGGCCACACGAAGGAAGGCAATAGTCTTGATGGGAACTTTGCCATTTACCGTCAGTTGAAAAGAAACAGAGTAGTTGTCATTTTGTAGCCGTAGTATCTGGCCACACGAAGGAAGGCAATAGTCTTGATGGGAACTTTGCCATTTACCGTCAGTTGACAAGAAACAGAGTAGTTGTCATTTTGTAGCCGTAGTATCTGGCCACACGAAGGAAGGCAATAGTCTTGATGGGAACTTTGCCATTTACCGTCAGTTGACAAGAAACAAAGTAGTTGTCATTTTGTAGCCGTAGTATCCTGGCCACGAAGGAAGGCAATAGTCTTGATGGGAACTTTGCCATTTACCGTCAGTTGACAAGAAACAGAGTAGTTGTCATTTTGTAGCCGTAGTATCTGGCCACACGAAGGAAGGCAATAGTCTTTTACAATTGAGCCAGCCATTTTATACCTATATGATCCGACGGGGGGCTTTTAGGTTCATCTCTGTTTCTATCCATTAGTTTGAACATTTTAAGAATTTTCGATCCATAAGTTTGGCGATATTAATATGATTCACCCCGTTCAGGTGTTGATTGTTGTTTTTTTCTGGGCGAGCGATAGCGTGCCTGTAACTGAGAAGAAATTAGCCTTAGGCCGGGATATTTGTCTTTCGAAATATGTACAAATATAGCTGGAATAGGTTCTTTTAGTTTGAAAGAAGTAAGGGAAGGCGTTTTTGTTAACCTAGGGGACAACATTAATCCATAGCTCGAAAATAGTCATAAGCAACATCATGATAACCCCCCAAGACGTCGAGCCAGATAGTGATAATTGCACCCTCCATTTTAAACCTTTGATTATTCCAATTACCCCATGCCAGATTGATGACACTAATTATTGGGGCCTGTGTATCATGGATAATTTACAGTCTTCATGAAGAACATCTATTTATTTGTGATTGTTTAATGTGAAAGACAGTTATCATGGTACCGGTAATTTAGAGAGAGAGAGAGAGCGCTGGAGGAGGGGAGCGAGGAGAGAGAGCGGAGATGGAGAGAGACGAGAGAGGCGAGACGGAGATATGAGAGAGAGAGAGGAGAGAGAAGGAGAGAGAGAGGAGAGAGAGAATGAATGAGGAGGAGAAGCGAGATGAGGGGAGATAGGAGAGAGAGAGAGAGAGAGATGAGAGAGAGAGAGATGGAGAGAGAGAAAAGAAGGAGTGAGATGAGGGATGAGAGAGAGGATGTGAGAGAGAGAGAGAAGATGGGAGAGAGAGATGAGGACCGAGCGAGGCGGAGGAGAGGAGACGAGAGGAGAGAAGCGGAGATGAGGGAGAGAGAGAGAGAGAGCCTTGTATTCAGTCTATATTAATGCGAGACAAGATGATCGAAATGGTTTTAAAATAAGAGTTAAACAATATATTAACTTACTTATTCATCTAAGTAATATTTGTTAGACCAAAATGTCCTGTGCTTGTGAACCTACACCTCTACGGTTTGTGGTATTGGCAAGTGGATTTGATGAATATATTAAAGTGTATTCAATCTAACTTGTCAAACATTGGTAATACGGCCTTTCTATGCTTCCTATACTGCCTCGGAGTCGGACGGATCCTAAATTGAGTGGTCAATCCTGTAAGTCCTTCAGTAAACTGGCTCGGGTTGTCCCTCTTACGGGGAATAGGTCCGCTTGGGGCCTTCTGTGTGTGGCCACCCTCATTAAGGGGAGTAAGGCGTCCGGCAATAGATAGATAGATAGATAGATGCCGCCTTATTTTAACCCCTTTTGTACCGGTGCCATTCTTTTAACTTTATTCTGATTACTAGTAGATGATTTTATCGAGTTTTAAAAAGGCCTCCAGCAATGAACAGGCTTCGAACTATCTCACTTAACCCTTTTTACTACCACAGATCCTTCTTAAACTGCAGAAAATCCTCAATGTAGCTAGAAAATAAGTAAAAATACGTCGCTGTTACAGAACGGGTTAATGCACTCTTATTATTACATATACATTCAAACAACATATGGAGTTCATGAAGAACTATTTATCATTAGTGGGTGTTTATATTTTGACTTTCCTTTTCACTGTATGTATTCACTCCGTACACTACCCACTCATTCCAAGATCGACTAGATTTATACCTCGTTCTTAAGCTCCAATTAACTGCGATTACAAACGCATAAATACAAAATAGTAAGTTTTTCCAATCACTCTCCTTGGGATCAGTAGATGTGGTGTTGCTTGTTTTTCTCTGTACGGTAGTATTTGTTATTGCTGTGTATTCCCTCCTTTCTTACTCCTTCCACTCCCTTTAACTTGGCCAATCTCTCAATCCCTTATTATATCATACTTCCACATTATCACTTTAATCCACCCACTATCTCACTTACTACACCCCCACATTCTCCACTCCTTACTCCACCCACCCTCCCTCCTTTCAACTTTCAACTCCCTCCCGGGTTCACTTCTGAACTACAACCCCCCCCCCCGTATTTCTCCTCAATCCTGAACACCCCTCCTTACCCCTCCTCTTCCTTACTCCAACCACTCTCCTTTAATGTGCCTTCACTTCCCTTACATTCACTTTTTTAATTTACTCAACGTTGCCTTTAGCGCCCTCAGTACGAATGAGACCATTTTGATGCCACTTAATTGTATTTTGGTTAACACTAGACGGTTTTACTGAGGAATAGGATCGACCTGTGTAAATACTCCATGAATTAATCTGTCTCCCTCAGGTCTTTCTTAAGGGGAGGTATTTAGTGTGTTTCCTAAACTTCCATCAAGCTTGAAATTACACCCCCTTGAGTCCCTTTCAAGATAAATTTGTACATTTTTCGGTAGAAAAATGTCCCGGCCGAAGGCCGGGTCCTCTTTAAATTAACAGGCTCGCTATCGCTCGCCAGGATAAAATCGACACCTGAATGGCACGAAAGGTCTTAATATGGGGTGAAAGTTCTTAACATCGCTAAACTAATGGGGCGAACGTTTTATAATATCAAAAGCAATGGGACTAAACATGAGGGAGAAAGGGGTCAAGAAAAAAATTCCTCAAGTGGAGATCTCCCCTTAACCTAAATATGAATGTTAATTTTGTAGCCAGACTGTAATTAAGAGACTTCAACATGCCTAAAGGATTGAGTGTTATTACATCAGTTCCTATTGCCACGGACCAATCTTCTTGTTCCATCTGCACTTGTTTACAACCAACCGATCCCTCTATTTCCTTACTCATCCCACATCCTAATTCAGTCCTACCTCAATCACTCCACCTGCTGGATCATGTCCTAACTCCACCCTTCCCACATACTCCTCCACTTTTCACTTTAGTTTGTTATTCATCTACAATTGTATCCACCTTTTGATTCGCCCACATTATTTTGGCCATTTATATAAGAACATAAGAATGTCTTCACTATGGTACCCCTGCCTTCTCATTTACACTTATTGTTTCCTCCGCATGTCGGCACAACTTCCTTTTTATCTTTACTGGCACATCCTTCCATGCTTTTAATACTCACCTTTTCATTTCACTGATGTTTTAGCTATTCATCCAGTACCGGTATGTCTTCACTATAATACCTTTCATGCAATCCTCTTGCAATGTATCTATTCTTCATATCCTCCCTCGTGATCTATCTATTTCCAGAATAAGAATGTTGTATGCTAATTCCACTCTTCTCTTTCTTATAACTGCTCTCTACTGGGAAAATATTACTCAAGGTTTATTCCCCTTATTTCATTCCTGCCAACTCCTTTCCTGGAATCACATTTTGCCACTCCCTCGAAGCCATTATTTTTTATCTCTGCTAAGTTTTCTCATCCGATAATCCATCTTTCCCTTTCCCCCTCTTTCGTATTTCTCTGATCACATAATCCGTCTTTTCCTATTTATTTTCCTTTTCCCCTTTTTGCCTTCTTTTTTCGTATTTCTCTGATCACATAATTCCTCTTTTCCTGTTAATTTTCCTTACCCCCCTTGTTGACTTTTCCCTCTTTCGTATTTCTCTGATCCCATCATCCCCTTTTTTTTTTTTTTTTTTTAGTTTCTTTGCCTTTTCTCTTTATCCTGCTCTCATATTTTCCGATGTCGCCGCTGTTCCATCTCCCTATCTCTTCCTATTCCCTCACCCTAAAGCCCAATTCGCCTGACCTTTTCCCTATTTGTAACCTTTCCTCTTTCCACCTAGCTTTATTCTTTTGCCCGTTTCCTCTTCCCCTAACTTTTTCCCTTTGTCTGTAAATCCACCTTTTACCCCCCTAATTCCTCTCACTTCCCCTCGGTAATCTTCCCCTCCCCCTCTCCTACCCACTCTCTCTGGCCGGGTTGACAATAAAACCCATTTACTTCTTCATCGTTCATTTTTTTTTATATCGACTCGACTCTCACTCTGCCTTCCTCACACACACACACACACACACACACACACACACACACACACACACACACACACATATATATATATATAATAAGGGTGTGTGTGTATTTACCCTGCTTCGTGCAATTACGTAATTTCCGTCTAACTCTCTCTCTCTCTCTCTCTCTCTCTCTCTCTCTCTCTCTCTCTCTCTCTCACTCGCTCTCTCCTCTCTCTCACTCGCTCTCTCCTCTCTCTCACTCGCTCTCTCCTCTCTCTCTCTCTCTCTCTCTCTCTTCCATTGTCTCTCTTCGCTGGACTCTCCCCTATTCAACCACATTTTTTCCGCTTCCCCTTGAACACCACCTTTCTTTCCTAGTCTCGGTTCTGCTCTCTTTGTTTTGTTTTATAATTATAGATTTTGAGGTTTCATGTTTTGTTTTATGGTTTTGATTTATTAATTTATATATTTAGGTTTCTGCTTTGCCTCTATTCTGTATTACTTTGTTTTGCTTTAATATATTAATTTAGGTTTCTGCATTTCTATTCGTGTTTTTCCTCTGTCCTGTTGTATGTTCATGTAATTTTGTCTCCTAGGCTTTTCCTTAATGATTTATTCTACTTCATTATATTAAATTTTTTAGTCTCACTTTTATAAATTGTGTTCGTTTTTTATTGTATTATTCACTTGTTTCTTTTCTGTTTATGTATTCTTAACTTGTACTTCTCCTACTTTCTCTTTTCTGTTTTTGTTTTCTCCCAATGGATCCTTGTTGTTTTGTCCATACTGTCTTGTGTGCCTGACGCTTACTTTCCATTTTCTTAGGTCCCCACTTTCCCTCCCGTTTTTTTCTCTATATTTTTCCTTATGTACGTGGCGTTTCTCAGTATTTTTTATGTTGTTTTACACCTGACCTATTTTAGCCATTTTCCAGCGTACGAGTTTCCCTTTTCACTATTGTAAATTGATGTATTCATTATTTTATATACGCACTGTACTTTTGTCTTCATTGCAATTCATTTCATTTCTTGTTTCAGTCTTTGTATTAAGGGATATTTTTTCTAGTGTGTCCTTAATTATTTTGGGTGTTGTGAGGCATCTAAATAAGGTACCGAACACAAGCTGATTGGTTGGACTGCGTTTAAATGAATGCGATTTTTTTGATACGATGTTTAACTGATCGATTTACCCATAATCCACATCAACTTTTGTCTGCTCTATATTATGTTTACGGTTCCTCTATTTTATCTGTGAATCTTTAGTTTGGATGATAACTGACGACATTTTGAGGTTAACATGTTTGAAATTATAATATGTAGGCTTTTTTTACACATTTTGATTACTACTTTTCCTATCAAACCACACCAACATGTGCTATTGATTATGTTCCCTTTTGTGTGTGTGTGTTTTTTGTTTTCTTCTCATCACCTCAACAACATTAACCATAACAATAGTTTATATATGGCACAGCTTAAGGCCACAATATGTTCCAGCAACTCTTCTGTATTCACTAGTCTATAAGTGAATATGAAGATTTGAAAAGAAAATTAGCTCACTTTAATCATTGTTAACTATCAACACGACACACGTTAAAGCGTATGTCATCGGTCATTAACACCTACAAGCATATTTAACAGTAAAAATACTCACTCTCAACATGTTCCACTCTATATCTAGCGTCATAAGACATTCCAGCCGGCTTGGATAATAATGTTTCCTTTCCTTGTGGCCCCTCCCTCATATTCTCACGTACCCGGTACCCTACACACACACACACACACACACACACACACACACACGCACGCACACACACGCACGCACGCGCGCGCGCGCGCACACACACACACACACACACACACACACACACACACACACACACACACACACACACACACACACACACACACACACACACACACACACACACACACACACACATATAATTATCTTGTAAAATGCAATGTCACTGAAATAATTATTAACAATGGTATAAAGGATTTTGCGGATCGTCAATACCGGGCCTGTGACGTCATAGTGACGTCACACCAGTGTCCTTAACCTAGACTGTATGGTGGACTTACACTCTTGTGACGTCACAGGCCCGGTATAGACGATCCACAAAATCCTTTATACCATTGTTAATAATTATTTCAGTGCCATTGCATTTTGCAAGATAATTATGTACAGCTTGGCGATTATCATTCCATGTTTATCTCAACCCATGAGCCCCACCTTTAAGATACACTACCATCAATTTGGTTGCCTAAACTAATGCTTAAGAGTCCAGAAACGTGTCCACAAGAAAATTGCTGGAAAGTACTCGCGTGAAGACCTCCCTATTAGTGTTATTATTACTGTGCGTGTGGATCACGTGTTCTTTTACAATATATAACCTACATCATAATTATATATCAAATATTATATCTGGAGTTTGGTATAAGCTTTTTAAAATTTAGTTATTTTGTTGATTGACCATATGGTCTATAAATATAATCCTACACTATTGTTATGTAGTATTTGGTAATTATAATTTACTGCAACCCATTATTCCAAAATGTCCCTGAACAATATTAAGTATATTTATGTAATATAATTACCTGCACTGACCGATGGTGTAAGAACATAGTTTGCATTATACAGGTACCCTTTAATCAGTTTATTATTAGAAGGAAAGTAGAACTAATGATGGCAACTGTACTTAAGTTATATATGTGTGTTTATAATAGTGTGGACATGTACTGCAGGTAAGATGTAGCCAGCGTTTACCTGTCACTCTTGCGGACGTTCCCAGCCAGTTTTACTTAAAGCACAAAGACACACCCCTTGCCTACCTCCCTGCCTCCCCCTCCTTCCTTCCTTTCCCGCACTTATTTTCTTCCTTCCCTTTTCCTCTCCACTCTTGCCTTCCTCTCTTTTCCCTCTTCCCGCACCTCCCTATTTTACTTCCACACCACCACCCTGCCTTTCCTTCTGTTTACTTTTCCCCTCCTCCTCCACTTCCTTTCTTTGCCTCCTCCCCACCCTTCTATTTTTCTTCCTTCCTTTCCACTTTACATATTTACTTCCCTTCCCACCTTCCTACCTGCTTGTCTTGCCTATTTACTTTCCTTAACACCTTCCTACCTGCTTGCCTATTTACTTCCCTTTTCACCTTCCTACCTGTTTGCCTTACCTATTTACTTCCCTTCTCACCTTCCTACCTGTTTGCCTTACTTATTTACTTACCTTCCTACCTGTTTGCCTTACCTATTTACTTCCCTTCTCACCTTCCTACCTGTTTGCCTTACCTATTTACTTCCCTTCCCACCTTCCTACCTGCTTGCCTGACCTATTTACTTACCTTCCCACCTTCCTACCTGTTTGCCTTACTTATTTACCTCCCTTCTCACCTTCCTACCTGCTTGCCTTGCCTATTTACTTATCTTCTCATCTTCCTACCTGCTTGCCTTACCGATTTACTTATCTTCCCACCTTCCTACCTGCTTTTCTTACCTATTTACTTACCTTCCCACCTTCCTACCTGCTTGCCTTGCCTATTTGTGTATTTTCAGCTCATGAGGCTGCCATTCTTTAATAAACCGTTTATTATTATTATTATTATTATTATTTACTTATCTTCTCATCTTCCTACCTGCTTGCCTTACCTATTTACTTCCCTTCCCACCTGCTTGCCTTGCCTATTTACTTATCTTCTCACCTTCCTACCTGCTTGCCTTTCCTATTTACCTCCCTCCTTCCCACCTCTCTGCCTGCCCCCCCTTGCCTACACTCACCTACCGGTACCTGTGTTACCTAGTTATTTAAGTTTCCCTCCTTACTCAGCTCCCTTTCTCCCTCCTCCCTTTCATGATTCTGTTTCCTTCTTCACATTCTTCGCCCTCTTGTTTTCCTCTTTCTTAGTCCAATTCTTCCCCTCATTATGTGTCCTTATTCTTCGCGTTCAATTCCTTCTCAATTAGTCCGTTTTTCCCTAGGTTGTCCGTATATATTTTCCACAGCCAATACCCCTCCTCTCCTCGTCTTTTCTTCTGCTCCCTAGTTTATTGCTTCACACTTCGCCATTATCTTTTCATATCTACACCAATCGTATGTTTCTCTTTGTCGTTATATTAATAATTTTCACTTGTTTTCCTATTCCCTCTCACGTATTCCTGGCTTCAGGTTTATCTTTTCTGCCTTAGTCTACTCTCTAAATGTCTTCATAATTATATAATCTCCAAAATCTTGATTTGCATAATTTATCTCATTCGTCGTAATTATTCCCCATCTTATCTTTCCTTTTCCATTAGTCAAATCCAGCTTTGAGATACAATTTAAGTCGTTGTCCAGGTGGTACAGTCGTGGGCAGCAATTTCCGGACAATTTAAGGATGAGCAATTACGATACAATGACGAAATATACTGAGCAATCTGATTGAGTCACAAAAATCAGATTACTTGCATTCACTGGTTAATGTACACCGTCTTGTTTATGTTTGTGTTCAAATATTCGTGACCTGGACTGTATAGGATATTCGTGACCTGGACTGTATAGGATATTTGACCATTAATGTATCTCACCTAAATATTCCCTTCGGTTATCCTTTTAGTATACCGGACTACCGGTACCGTATATTTGTTTCGGATCGCCACATATGTTCACTTCCTTTGGCCTCTTGATTTTTTCCTTTTTGTTACGTTGTTCCTCCCTGTGTATTGTCTTCCCACTTCCTTCCATTGTGTTGATAGACAAACCCCATTTCCACTGCCCATTATCCAACCTTTATATCTACCACTCATGGATTCAAGCTATATATCCCCCATTGAGTCTCTACATGTTTCTTCCCACTTTGGCCTATTCCTTTAGTTATGATAACGTACCCCTTTTCCTCTACCCATTATTCTACATTTACTTCTACTATCCATTCATAGACATTCAAGCTTTATTTTTATCCACATTATTTTAGATTCAAGTTGTATATCCCCCCCCCCCCCCCTCCCATGTATCTTCACATTGTCTCCCTACTTGTTCCCATTGTTATGATAGAAGTAACTACCGGTACCCATTATTCAACCTTACCTTTTGATACCTTTTGATGTGTTCGCCACTCTTCTAGCGGCACCAAGGAGCGCGACGCCCCTCGTTATTATAGATTCAAGCTTTATTTATAGTCCCCATTATTTTATATTCAAGATGTATATTATCTGTTTCTTTACATTCTTCGTTCCAGTTTTATCCCACTGCTTTTGGGAACCCCTTCGGAACGGTCACGTAATATTAATCATATTCTGGTTATCATTAGAGGATTTTCTTTAGCATATAATCTTTCTCTAGGATTGGTAAGTACGATCTCAGTAATCCCTCTAAATAGCATACTGTAGGTCCTTCTTGAACTGCATAACATTGTCCAAGTCCCTCTAAATAGCATAATGTCCTTAAACTACGTAACTTTGTCCAGTTGTTGCCAGAATAGAAGTTAAATAAGACGTCATGGTGCTGAAGGGGTCAATTTTGTTTCCTGTAGGTTATTTATATTTGTTTTCATTTTTCTGTCATTTTTTCGTCCCCTAAAGTTTTTTCCTGGTGCTACTTCCTTCTTAGTGCTTAATTTATTCCACCCCTTTCTTCCTTCCTCATCCTGTTTTTCCCTCACACACACACACACACACACACACACACACACACACACACACACACACACACACACACACACACACACACACAAATTGTCTAACACCGTCTTCACACGTACACTGGTACATCACACACACACACACACACACACACACACACACACACACACATACACACCAAATTGTCTAACACCAGTCTTCATACAGTACGTGACTGGTACCTGTGATCACACACTCACACGCACACACACGCACACACACACACACACACATACACTATACTGTATAATATAATTATACACTATAACACACACACCTCAGCAACTTGTCTAGCACCAGTTTTGATACAATACGTGACTGGTACTTATGATCACCTAACTGTTAGCAAGACACAGGCTGGCGGCTGTGCTCTCAGAAACAACAACAATAATAGTAAGAGAGACAAAGGGTGGTTAAGTGGGAAACGAGTAATTACTAATAAAAGGAAGTTGAAAGTGGAGATCATTAAAATACATGGGTAAGTGTTTTGTTTGGTTAAGTGTATGGAGACAAAAGGCAATGTTGCCTGTAACATGTGTGTGTGTGCCCCCCCCCCCCCCCCTCTCGAAGTTCACAGAGTGATAGAGAGCCAAATTCAAGGTACTAGTATTTACGTTAGAGTGTAAATATCAGGACACGGAGCTTGAAGATGTTTATGTTATAGCATAAGGGAAAGACAGATTGGGGGAGAGAATTCCAGAGCTTACTTGTGGATTAGAAGAAAGACTTGGAAAATCGGTTCACTCTTGGGTTAGAGAGTTGGACATAATTAGATGGAACATTATGTAAAAGGAAGTAGGAAAAGATAAATTGAACTATACGAATACGTGTAAGTAATACCCGTTAATTAAATGAAACAATAGTACAAATTGGAAAACAAAATACAATACGAAACTAGTAGATATATTATATGCATTGAAAATTGGTAGGGAAAGGACCAGTTAAGGATTGTGACTAGGAAAATATTGAAACGGAGGGAGGCACGAATTTTTATAAGACGGATTTAATACAGAGAGAGAGAGAGAGAGAGAGAGAGAGAGAGAGAGAGAGAGAGAGAGAGAGCATAAGAGAGAGAGAGAGAGAGAGAGCATAAAGAAAGGGGCCTGAATAATGTAGAATAAAGACGCGGTGTGTGCAGTATGGACAGGAAAAGTGATATTTGGGAAAAGGTCTTGATGGAAAGAGGAATGGCATAGAAAAGGTTGAGGGTGGAATAATCAATGGGTTAACTTTTAATCACTTGTTTCGTTATTCCTACTACCAGGCGATTTGTTTAAAGCTAGGGAGGGTCTTTAGCATTCAATGGTTAACTACCAACTGCAAAGGTATGATTTATTAAGGAAAGGTGGGATAGATGTAGGCAACAGAAGAATGGTGTGAAACTGGCGAGAGTCTGGAGTATATTAAGCGAACTACTGTGAAAGGTCAAAACCAGGAAGTGGCCGAGACACGTAAATCAACAAAGGCTAGATCTTAACCCTTTCAAGCAAGGGACGCCAAATGTTGCAGTGTACAGTCGTGGTCATTAATTCGGATACATTTTTAAGCCTCGAACCAATTAAACGAACCTCTGAGATGCAAAGACCTGATGAAGAATTAATAAGGAGATTCATTTGAGCCCGAGAGAGTTTCGAAAATGCATATCATCATTAATGACCGCGATTACACTAAAAGATCATGGGTATGAAACGGGTATATAAATTAATTGACTTCATACGTAATTATTTACCTTTTTTACTGGTATAAGATGGGTTTATTACCACGTATTGTACACTCTTAAACATTAACGTAGATCGAGTTGTTGAATTCCACTATGGCTACCTTCAGATTATTTTATGCAGACAGTTGTTATAATATTTTATGCAGACAGTTGTTATAATATTTAGTATTCGTGATCTTTTAGGGGAGATCTCCACTTGAGGGATTTCTTTCTTGACCCCTTTCTCTCATGTTTAGCCCCATTGCTTTTGATATTATAAAACGTTTGCCCCATTAGTTTAGCGATTTTAAGAACTTTCACCCCATATTAAGACCTTTCGTGCCATTCAGGTGTCGATTTTATCCTGGTGAGCGATAGCGAGCCTGTAATTTAAGAGGAACCGGCCTTCGGCCGGGACATTTTTCTACCGAAAAATGTACAAATTTATCTTGAAAGGGACTCAAGGGGGTGTAATTTTAAGCTTGATGGAGGTCTAGGGAACAAACTAAATACCTCCCCTTAAACTGACAAGCATTCATGAAGTACCGGTACATAAATCGTATTCTGATTATGTGTTAAGACGGATGGAAATGGTATAACATGACAGATTGTGTTATATTATATTGCTCTGGCAGGGCTAGCATTGGAAAATGTTGCTTAGTTTTGTAAGTTATAAGAAGGGGTATGCCAATCAGTAAACTCACTAACTCTAAATTCTTTACTGAACTGAATAAGATTATCTACTGATGACTAGCATAAAGTGGAGTCACCCGTACTGAAATGGTTAAATTAAATACTGTATAATGGATATAGGTTATCTACTGGTGACTAGCATAAAGTGAAGTCACCCGTACATAAATGGTTGAATTAAATACTGTATATTGGATAATACTCTATTTAATATGAGGGAACGAAAATTATCATAAAATGTACTTATTCTTAAAGAAATGAGACAAGGAGTAAAACACGGGAAATCAATAAAAGTACTAGTTTATAATGAAATGGAAGATAGTGAAACAAAGGTTAACTAAAATAATAATAAATTAAAGTGAGCGAAACACGGGAGCAAAAAATGGTGATATAATCAACTTAATAATGGAATGTAACAGGGAGTGATTTTTTTTTAGATATACCGTAACAAATGAATAGTGAAAGTGACCAGAGAACGAAGAGGTGATAAAAATACGAATGAAAAAAATGAAAGGCAAGAGCGAAGGAAAAAACGAGGCGATGCAAAAAGTGCGAGTTACGTAAATGGGCCCTTAAGAATTCCATCGATTACTGTAGTAGGTGGTGTTTGTGAAGGGGGGGGGGGGGTATTTAGGGGGGAGGAGAGAGAGTGATGGCGTATGATAGGTTTTGTTGCTAAGGATGTAGGTGGGTGATTATAATTTGTGGTGGCTTGGTAGGTGTTTGTTGGAGTAGGTGGTGGTGTGTGTGTTAGGGGGAGAGTGATAGAGTGTGATAGGGTTTGTTGCTAAGGATGTAGGTGGGTGATTGTAATTTGTAGTGGCTTGGTAGGTGTTTGTACTTTGTAGTGGTTTGGTAGGTGATTGCTGGAGTAGGTGGTGGTTTGGAAGGTATGTGTGTGATACGAGAGTGATGGAGTATCATAGGTATTGTTGTTACAGGATGTAGGTGGGTGGTTGTAATTTGTAGCGGTTTGGTAAGTGATTTTTGGAGTAGGTGGTGGTTTGTCAGGTTCTGTGGTTGAAAGGTAAAGGAAGATGGTGGGTGATTGTGGTTGTGGGAAGGTAGGAGGTGGAGGTGATTATTAAAAACAGTGGTGATGATGGGTTTACTGGGTTCCGTGGTCAAAGAAGTTTGCGAATGGTTGTGGTTGATGATTGTACTGGAAGTGAAGGCGAAGGTTGCACTAGCGAGGTGGAGGAGCACTGTTGGAGAATGGTTGTGGTGAGGGAGTTGATAAGTTCTGTGGTTAAAGGGAGAAGATTGGGAATTATTGGTGAAGGCGAAGGTTGCACTAGAGAGGTGGAGGATGATTGTTGGAGAATGGTTGTGGTGAGGGAGTTTATAAGTTATTTGGTTTAAAGAAGATTGTGAATGATTGTAGTGGTGGTTGTTGTTGTTGTTCCCCAAGCTGCCTGGCCGAACAGCCCCAAGGCCCCGAGCAATTCCAAGGCCATAACCGAGCGCCCACACAGAACCCTCCTTGCCGACCACAATAAAGCCTGGGTGACCGAAGCCACTCCATGGCGGGGAGCTGAGGAGGGTGCAGAAACGCCCGGGAAACCAAAGCCCCACCCAGGGCCCTGTGCCCCTCAGCAATTATGAAGAGAAAGTTGAGGGGCAAGGGAAAAATGTGACGCTTTGGCTTCCAATCTTGGTAGATTGGGAGGTCAATCCACGGAAAAGACGCCGTCACTTGAGATCTAGAAAATATATAAGTTAAAGGAACAGTCAGAGTAAGCTATGGGTATGGCAGAGATCGCTCAGTTCTCACTCTGATAGATTAGCCCATCACCACAAGACTAGAACCCAATCCTCTCAGCATCAGCTAGGAAAGGCCCTAGAAAGCCGCCTTTGGCGGGGGGATAGCTCCCCTATTTCAACCCCTTTCGGGGTCGGGCACCCGCCTGTTAAGAAAAGTTAAGAAGAAAAGTTAGTCAAGAAAGTTAGGGAAGGTAGCAAGGGAAACAGTAAGGGTGTGAAAGATAAGAATGGGAGAATGCTAGCCGAGAAGCAAGAGAGAGTCGAAAGATGGAGGGAGTACTTCAGTGAGTTGCTAAATGTAAGGAATGAAGAGCCAGCAAACATAGCTGGATATGGTATGGGAGGGAGAAGAAGAGAAGTAGTGGAGGAGGAGGTGGGGATCAGGAGGTCAGAAGTGTGGGAAGCCATGAAAAGAGTGAAGTTGGGGAAAGCACCAGGAACAGATGGAGTGTGTGGGGAAATGTTGAGGTATGGTGGTGAGATAGTGATAGAATGGGTATGGAAAATGTACAAACTAGCATGGGAGAAGGGGAGTGCACCCGATGACTGGAAGACTGGCATAATAGTCCCCCTATATAAGGGCAAAGGGGAAAGAGGAGTGTGTGGTAACCACCGAGGAATATGTCTTCTAAGCGTAGTAGGGAAGGTATACGGTAGGGTAGTGTTTGAGAGAGTGAGAGAGTGAGAGTGAAAACGGAGAAATGGATAGGCGACGAGCAGGGAGGTTTTAGGAAGGGAAGAGGATGTGTAGATCAGATTTTTACCCTGAATTGTGTTGTGGAGAAGTATCTGGAGAAGAAACAAAAGGTGTATGTTGCCTTTATGGACTTGGAGAAGGCCTATGACAGAGTGGATAGATAGTGGTGGTTAAGGCGAAGCTTGCATTCGAGAGGTGGAAGATGATTGTTGGAGAATGGTGGTGTTGCTATAGTTGTTGTGTAGTGGTTAAAGGGAGGATATTGTGAATAACTAGTGGTGGTGAAGGCGAAGCTTGCATTAGAGGTGTGGAGGAGGATTGTTGGAGAATGATGGTGATGAGTGTAGTAGTTAAAAGGAGAAGCTTGTAGAGGGTTGTGATTGAATGGATGGTGAAGAAGAAAGGTTGCATTAGAGAGGTGGAGGAGGATTGTTGGACACTGGTATAATTGTGATGATAGAGTGGTTGACGGAAGATAAAAAGAGTTCTGGTTGATGGAACATTTAGTGGTTTTCTTAAAGCCTGGTAGTGTTAATGGAGTTTTAGGTTTTGTGGTTAAAGGATGGTGGATAACTGTGGCAATGGTGGTGGTGGAATCGAGTTTTATTTAGTGTTTGGGATTTGGCGGTGGTTGAAATTGGAAGTGGAAACGTTTGAGACTTTGTGGTGCTTTATGAAAGGCAGTTGTGTGTTCAGAGGGAAGATAATGTGATTGGGAAATGGAAATAGAAGGGGTATTTTGGGGGTGCTTTGAAAATATAAATGGAAGTGATATTGGAAATGTGTGTGTCTGTGGGAGAGGGAGGGAGAGAGAGAGAGAGAGAGAGAGAGAGAGAGAGAGAGAGAGAGAGAGAGAGAGAGAGAGAGAGAGAGAGAGAGAGAGAGTGAGAGTGAGTGTGAGTCATTACCACTAGCTCAATTACTGAACTGTCGCACTGTTCCGTTGACTTGCACTGACGGAATCATTGTTTATGAAGACTAATTGGCTAATTGTTTACGCAATTTACTTGAACTTTCTCGTTAATTGCCTATCAGGTTTTTGGTTCATGGATTAGTTTTACATATCACCAGCTGGATTAGTGATTATGGATTTACATTCACTAAATCTTTACGTGATTGACCTTTGCTTATATTTGGTAATACTATTGTTTACAGTATTCTTCATTGAGTCATTGTTTACATATATACCTTACCTTTTGATGTGTTCGCCACTCTTCTAGCGGCACCAAGGAGCGCGACGCCCCTCGTTATGGGTGGTGATTTGGTGCAGTAGACTGTTTGAAGCGACAGCTCGCTCCCTTGCGAGGATGGGCTCGTCTGGCACTTTTTGCAGTTCGACATCTAGGGCTCTCTTGAAGTTGTCTAACGAGATGTCCCTCATGTCTCTTACTCGCCGTGGGAGTTTGTTGAAGAGACGTGGGCCTCTGTGTGATAACCAGCCCTCTCGCAGAGAGCCCATAGCACCCCTGTTATTCATCCGGGGGATTTCGCATTCCCAGCCTCTCCTATCACTGAATTTTATGACTATCGGAGTATGTAGGTTTGGTACTAAACCCTCTGCAATTTTCCACGTGTATATTATATTATATTATATAAGTGACTGGTACTGACAGTTTAACTTACTGTTTGATTGACCGATTAACTAATTATTTTACCTACTGATAGTTTAACTGATTTACATATAACATAACCTTAATACTTCGTTACTCCACATTGTACTCTATGTAGTTAGTGGTGCAGTGTTATAAATGTATGTTGTGTTTTAAATGTACCTGCATAGCCTATGTTAAGGACTTAGTTGTGTTTTAGCATTTACATATTTTAAGTTTTTGTATGATACTATTTTAAACTGTATTTTTATTAATTATTTGTTTTCTTGTAATTTCAGGTGAGTGTGAACATCCCTTCTGTCACATACAGACCACACCAGGTACTGTACTATGAGGAGCAAGAGTATACAGACGATATATTATACCCTGTTCAGTATAGGTAGGCATGAAATATTGACCTCTGTAACTAAAAAAGGACCAGAGTAATGAGTTCATTATTCTATCAAGCTAGGGAGTATTAGACATTTTACAGTCCATTTGCTCTAGCCCATTTTGAGTTACAGAGGATGGAGGTCACAATTTTGGGCCTACCTATATTAATGAACAGGATATAGTAAGGTATTAAGTAAAATATATGCAGGGTATTTCCCAGGTTGTCATGGGACCACAGATCTCCATTAGTCGTGTCTGCATGGTCTGTTTAAAATGTTGTCTGTGTGGTGTGGTTTCTTTTATATTTTTGTCTGTGGCTGTGATATGTCTTGACTGTGGTGGTGTGCTGTAGCTGGAGAGATGTGGGTTACGCTGTGGGATCTTGTAGCACAGGCTTTATTTAATCCCTTTAGTATACGATGGCGTATTGATGTTTTGTATTGTCTGGCTATTATTGGACCATTTTTATTCTGAAGGGTTTCTTGAAGTCAGAGGATTAATTGTGACGGTCTTGGCACTATTGTAACTCGCTGATCCTTCTTAAGCTGCATGAAATTATATAAGGGTAGACATAATTAAATGAAGAAAGTCGTCATATTATTGAAGGTTTAACATTGGTTGTTGTTGTTGTTCCCCAAGCTGTCTGGCCGAACAGCCCCAAGGCCCCGAGCACGGCCAAGGCCATAACCGAGCGCCCCCACAGAACCCTCCCTGCCGACCACAATAAAGCCTGGGTGACCGAAGCCACTCCATGGCGGGGAGCTGAGGAGGGTGCGGAAACGCCCGGGAAACCAAAGCCCCACCCAGGGCCCTGTGCCCATCAGCAATTATGAAGAGAAAGTTGAGGGGCAAGGGAAAAATGTGACGCTTTGGCTTCCAATCTTGGTAGATTGGGAGGTCGATCCACGGAAGAGACGCCGTCACTCGAGATCTAGAAAAAATATAAGTAAAAGGAACAGTCAGAGTAAGCTATGGGTATGGCAGAGATCGCTCAATTCTCACTCTGATAGACCAGCCCATCACCAACATTGGTAACTACGTGTGAGTGTGGATTCAGAACCTTGTAAGCTAGTTGTATATTTATCTTAAGAGATGTGGCTTGTCTGTGGTTGTCTGTCTGCATGTACAGTTGCTCACATGATTTCACGATTTACTATATGGAAGTAATAATAGTGTGATTGACTTAGGCGATTTATTTGTTATATAACTCAATTTATCATATTAAGTACTGTTACTACATAAGAAAATACACTCCAAGTCTGTCATATTAGTTTGTCTGATATACATAGAATCATTGAGTGTGTACAAATTAATGTGGGCAACTGTACTTCAATCGATTTAACCTTTTCAATCAGATCACACCATATTTTGTTGTGGCTACTTACAGAAACTATTATTCAACTTGGGGTCGTATCGGTACTTGTTACAAGGTCGAGATGTTTCTTATCCCCTTGATTACTAATGGTCTTTTGTAAACTAAATAAACCATCTTGCATTGCAGTATCAAAGAGGTAATAAATATTGTTGTGTGATAGGTGAGGCTAAGAAATATGACGGCCTGCTTAGCACTGAACGATGATGTCAGGTTAATGTAAAAAGAGGTGGATAGTACATTATCTGATTGAATATGCTAAATAGATTTGTTTAGAGAGAGAGAGAGAGAGAGAGAGAGAGAGAGAGAGAGAGAGAGAGAGTAGTGTTATGGAGCTATCAAGTTGAAGGACGGAGTGTGGTTTATGAAACTCGATTTGGTAGATGAGCCAGAAGATCTCATAAAGAAGAATGATAGGCTGGTAGAAGGGGGAAGTACGGAGAGAGCGAGGTTCGGGGTGGAGTTCCGAAGAGATATACTTCCTCTAATAAAGGGTGAAAAAAGGAAGATAGCGGTGTGGGATGTAAGGAAGGAAACAATAGAGGAGCTATGGAAGAGTAACAAGAGGAAACAAATGGAGGAGTAGCGTGAAGGGTGGGTTAAGGGATGGAAGATACAAATGGAGGAGTAGCGTGAAGGGTGGGTAAGGGATGGAAGATACAAATGGAGGAGTAGCGTGAAGGGTGGGTAAGGGATGGAAGATACAAATGTGAAGAAGAGGATTAAGCTAATTAGTAGGAAGTTATAAGTATAGGAAGGACAGGGAAGAGTTAGATTTATTTGAAATTAAATATAAGGGGGAAGAAAGGCAGATCAAAGAAAGGGAATAGACGAGTGAGGTTTGAGGAAGAAAATAGGGAGGACAAAACGTGAGATATGTAGCTAAGGTAGTGCAGGGGGAGGAATGGTGGGGATAGGAGGGGAGAGTGAGGTGTGCGGTGAAGGGAGAGATGTGTGGAAGAGGAAGTGGAGAGTGGGGTGTCTGGTGAAGAAAGGGGAGGGAGAGCTGTGGAGCAAAGGAAGGTAAAGAAGAGAAGAGTGATGTGTCTGGAAAAGGAACAGGAAGAGTGAGGTGTCGGGAGAGGTGTGTGGAAAAAGAAGTGGAGAAGGATTTGTCTGTGGTGAAGGAAGAGTTGGGAGAAGTGCGGTGGAGCTGAGGAAGGATAGGAAGAGGTGGGAGAGGTGTGTGGAAGAGGAAGTGGAGAGTGATATGTCTGTGGTGAAGGAAGAGTTGGGAGAAAGGTGTGTGTGTGGAAGAGGGAGAGGTGTGTGGAAGAGGAAGTGAAGAGTGATATGACTGGTTAAGGAAGAGTTAGGAGAAAGGTGTGTAAGAGGAAGTGGAGAGTGAGGTGTCTGTGGTGAAGGAAGAGTTGGGAGAAAGGCGTGGTGGTGAAGCTATGGAAGGGAAAGAAGAGAACCCCCCCCCCCCCCCCGTCCCCCACTTCTTCCTCGGTAACAAAGGAAGATCGCTCTGTCATCAGCTGTAAACCTCCCGCCCCACACACGAACTCACATCCTCTCAACCATACTCAAACCTTAGGGGAAGATGGGCCAGTTTTTATGGACACCCTTCTCCCTCATGTTTAGCCCTTTTAGTTTTCAGATTTTAAGACGTTCAGCCCATTAGTTTGGCGATTTTAAGACCTTTTGCCCTTTTCTTTATCAATATTAAGACTTGTGTCATTTAGGTGTCAAATTTGTCCTGGCGAGCGATAGCTAGCCTGTAATTGATGAGGAACCGGTCTATGGAGGAAACTAGAAAAATTATAGATAAATTGAAACACATCGACCTAAAAGTGGACCCCCCCCCCCCCAACACAGCCTTTTGGTCTGGCTTACAAGTTGCTAGAAGCCCATCCAGGAAGGGAAGATTATATAATTGCAGGGGTCTTGGTATGTACCGTATGTCTAATGGAGTAGGTGCGTTAGATCTATGGAATAATTATAGTCTGCCTCAAATCTAATTAAAGTTCTTTATCAAATTATCTTAACCCTATCGTATTTAAGGGGAGATGGGCGTATTTATAGGCTCATTTATGTATAATTTTTATTATTGTATTGGTTTCCTCCCCAGACCTACATCAAGCTTAAAAAACACCCGCCCAAGACCCTCCTTCAAGCTCTATTTTGCATTTTTTCGATAGAAAAATTACAGGCCAGGAAAAAATCGACACCTAAATGACACGAACAGTCTTAATATAGTCTTAATATTGACAAAGAAATGGGGCGATAAGTCTTAAAATCGCCAAACTAATGGGCCGAACGTCTTATAATCTAGAAACTAATGGGGCTAAACATGAGCAAGAAGGGGGACCAGAAAAACGACCCCATCTCCCCTTAATCTACCTCGCCTATTTGTGCCTAACAAGTTGGTAGAAACTGACTCTGGTGTATGAGAAAGGGAGGTACTGGTAAGTGAAGGTGGTGCGTGGGAGGTGAAGTGTTAATGCGGAGGAGGATAGAGTTACGGCGCTGTACATTATGGTGGCGAGGGCTAAGTCTAATAGGGTTTAAGGGGGGATGGTTCATTTTTGGCCGATTTTTTCATCTATTTATAATATTTTTAGTGTCATCCCGAGACCTCCATCAAACTTAAAAAACACTCCCTAGACCCCTTCAAGATAAATTTGTAAATTTTTCGTTAGAAAAATTTTCCGGCCGAAGGCCGGTTTCTCTTAAAGTTACAGGCTCGATTTCGCCAGGAAAAATTCGACACCTAAATGCCAAGAAAGGTCTTGATATTGATATAGAAATGGGACGAAACTTTTTGATATCGACAAACTAATGGGGCGAAAGTCTTAAAGTCTGAAAAGTAATGGGGCTAAACATGAGAAAGAAGAGGGACCAGAAAAACGCCCCTACTCCCCAACAACAGTGAAAGAGCACAACTGTATCGTAGCAAAGTAACTTAATGTGTGTACGAAGATTACTGGTTTAATTGTGGGTTTATACAGTAGAGATATTTAGATGGATAATTATACCTACATGACAAAACATTTGTATTGTTTAAATTCGAATGAAAAACACAAGTTTATGACAAAGTAAAGTATAGATACCGTGAGTCTAGCGAGAATGGAAATTTATTAGTTTTACTACAAGTTTGGGGAGTTAGTTTACTATGTTTAAAGCGAATATAAAACCATAGTGTATCAAAACATATGGAAACTACTGCGATTTAACTTAAGGTTGGAGCGAAAACAATAAGAGTAAAGCAGCACAGATGGTAATATTACACAATACAGTATAGCGGATGGGCAGGAAAGTGTCTGAGAAAGTAGCGTATAAACGTTTGATCTGGAGAGGAAGTAGGTTGTAAACAATGGGTGATAAATGGGAGTGGTGTAGCAGGAAAAAGTACCGTACCCTCCGCAATCTGTTATATGTAGACTGGATAGGCCTACTCAACCTTTCCTTTATGTTGGCATCATTTATAAATAGCTTTTTACTGCCCCAAACGATTTTATTCAGCTTTGAAAAGGTCTGGCATTAAACAGGGTTAACCGGGCTTATGTTCTACCTTATAATTATATTTCACCAACAATTTGACCATAGCAAGCAAATACAATACAAAAGCGTAATCAGATTAGAGGAATGAAAAGTTATAGTTAAAGTTTAATGGATTATTTAATAAGGATATTGTTAACTCTGACTGGAAAACAATATTAGCGTAGCACAATATCTTGGCATATTATTACTAACGGAGTTACTCGAGGAATTGTAAACCTTTTAACTGGCACATCATTCCTAATATGAACAAAATCTTATAATATCGGCCAGTGAAACATATAGAAAGACGCCATCCGTACCGTAAAACTTACAGAGAACTGACTAGCTGTAAATGGGGGAGTCAGACGAACATTTTACCAGATATAGCATGTATAGCATCTGTTTGGCAATTACCGTCTCGAATTCATGTTCAGAAATAATTACAGCCAGCTATGATAATACGGTCGTAGACCTTAAGTCTAGTTGTCAACACAATAAAAATGTTACCGGTATTTAGTTGCTGGAAAAATGACTTGTTTATCTCGGTGTTTATATTAGGGAAGGATGACTGGCTGTATTGAGAACCAGGAGTGGCATGGGGTACGTGTGTGAGTATTTAGAGAGTTCAGACTATGAATGAGTTGTAGATATTTAAAGAATTTTGAAGTTGTACTCGTGAGTTTGTGTGAGAATCCTTAATAGAAGATAGACCTAGAAGTTGTGCTTATTTTAGTTAATTGCCAATACCCTTTTTCTCATAGTAGTTACAAATGTGGATGTAAAACGATTTATTACTGAATGGCATTCGGTGTTTATTGTATAACCAGTATATTTGTCGTTTGCTGAATACTCAAAATCTATGTAGTTAGAGAAAGAAAGCACCAAGAAGTAAATATGTAAAAGAGGAAAGAATCGTCATAAATCAAGAATAGCGAACAAGTGAAATAGAGAGTAAAGTGTATGGTGGTGTAAGAAGTACCGGGCAATAATCTAACCAGCTGGCAACCCCTACTACTACCTCTCCCTCCCTCCTCCTCCTTCCCCCCCCCCCCCCCCCCCCCCCTGCCCTGTCTGGCTGCCTGCCCCCTCATGACCCTGGCCCATGTTTCCGCTACCAACGCCACCACAACCCCCGCCTTACACACACACACACACACACACACACACACACACACATAAATATCACAACCACAGCCCTTCCCACCCTTCTGTTGTACAACCGCTGACAAATGTTCGTGAACTTAAGCTATTTTCCTTATGTAAATAAATCCATTCTGATTGATGTTCAGTTCAAATCGGCTATACAATAATAAACACATGTATCTATTAATATATATATATATAGGATATCTGTTTTGATCTGGTAATCCATATAAAAATCGCAAGAGCTCAGGAATATTTGTCAATAGTTGTACACCACCCACTTCATAATCCTCACATGTAGGCTACAGTCAGAGATCAAAATCATGAAATGCCCCCATAACTTCGGTTTCAGTAGATTATCCTGGTTTAGAATTAATTAATCATGACATGCTGCGACATATATTTTAAATTAGAAAAATCGTGATTAGATTGTCATTGGTTTCTGTATTTTATCACTTGACAAAATCGTAACATTTTCAGTATTCGTGCTTATAGGTTTATAAGTGGCAAGTGTTCTATAGAATTTGACTGTATGCCTGAGAGAGAGAGAGAGAGAGAGAGGGGGGGGGGGGGACTGTATACCCATCTGCCACCTTTCAAGCTGTTAATCAATAAACCCATACGTCCCTCCCGGTACCAGTATTTTCCTGTTTGCTAAAAATATTGTATACTAGGCAACAAATTCGTACCCACTTCGTGATTTGCAGTATGTATGGATTTTATGATTGAATTACAAGATAAATTTGCTATAAAGGTATTTACCATACTAAATTAATACGGCATAGCAAACTACACTCGCATTTAAACCACACTAACGTTCCTTCCACACACAAAATCAAGGAGTACAAATTCATGTTGGCAATTACACTCTTGAGTCAAAAGGCCGTCCATAGCATCGTTGAGGAAAGCCTCCGTCCATAAAGTCGGAAGTTAATTTCCTAATAGTTGGCCTGTATGAAGAAGGGTTGCTCACAATTTCTACCTGTACTGCATTAGTGGGTAGTATACCTGAGTAACCCATTAGGCTTACTATTATATTTGTCTATGATATTAATTTTATAATAATAATAATAATTGTTATTATTTTGTTTTAAATGATATATGCCTTGATAGTGTAATGGTTAGTGTTTAAAATCGGTATGTGGTAACCCAGGTTGGAATCCCGGTGGATCATATGCTTGCTTTCATTAATTTTTTTGAGAGGCGTTTGGTGTTAGAGTGAAATATATAAACATAGATTATTTTTATTTTTATTTGTATTATTAGTAGTAATAATAGTTTTTGTTGTGGTGTGGTAACGAATTAACAATCTTCAACATGACAAAGCTCTGTATGCCAAGCGTATTGTATTTGTTTGTTCTATCTTGCATCGTTTTTAGCACCTCCCACCCTCACAGCACTTACTGTGTATACCGTACTGTACTCCACTGTTTTACTGACCATCTCACATTTTTCGTCCCCTCCACTCAATACCTTCTCTCTCTCTCTCTCTCTCTCTCTCTCTCTCTCTCTCTCTCTCTCTCTCTCTCTCTCTCTCTCATCTCCCTCTCTCGTAGCTGCGTGCTCTCTCTCTCTCTCTCTCTCTCGTCTCTCCTCCATCCCTCAGCTCTCTCGCCTCTCTCTCTCTCTCTCTCTCTCTCTCTCTCTCTCTCTCGTGCGCGTTGTCTGAAGGTTAGCTTAATAGTCAATAACTGGATTTATTCATTATATAGCTGTACTGTCTCGGTTACCCTATTATTTTATGAGCTCGTCTAAGGTGGTGTGTGTGTGTGTGTGTGTATTCTTAACGTTTATCTATTTCGTTCACAATACTCTTACTTATTTGTTCCTGCTCCGGTGGGCTTCTATAGCAAGCTTACCCTCCTTATTATTGTTTATATCACGAGTGGCCCTAACGCTGTTCCCTCTTAAGTTTGCTTAGTATATTCTTGTTTCTATGCATTATAGTAATAGCTTTCACATCTCATCGTTCTGTGTGTGTGTTTTTTTTTCTTCTTTTCTTCATATCTTTCTGTATTTATTTGTTCATGTTATGCCGCGGTCCTCTTCCCTTGAGAGAATGTGTGTGTGTGTGTGTGTGTGTGTTCCTGTAGGTTTATTTCCTAGCCTACTAATGTTCTCCTTCCTCTTGCCTTCCCTCAGTCACCACCTTCGCTCTGAACGTCACCTCTGCCCCCCCCCCCCCCCTTTCCCTTCCTCCTCCAACACACACCACACACATACGTACACACACCTCAGCTGTTCTCACTCACCGCCTTGGTTTCTCTACGCCTCTCTCTCTCTCTCTCTCTCTCTCTCTCTCTCTCTCTCTCTCTCTCTCTCTCTCTCTCTCTCTCTCTCTCTCTCTCTCTCTCTCTCTCTCTGTAAACAAACCTCAACCTTGCTCGCTCTCGCCTGCGTTTATTATTCATTCACGCCAAATGTCGCCGCCTTACCATTTTACTAATATTATGTTCAATATTATTATTTGTATTTATTAGTTTATGTTCATTATTATTTGTGTTTTAATTAATTATCCTTCCCGAACCCTCGCATTTGCCTGTCGTACCGTCATTGCGGAAAGTTGTGGCGTCATTGAGTTTACGAGTTTCTTGTCGAGTGGGTTGGCTTCGTAGTGTGACGTCAGGCATCATCAGTTTCACTTTTTTCTTAACGTCGATGCTGTGTACTAATGTGTTCAAGAGTTTGCATTTATTTATATAGTTTCCATTGTTTCATTTGTTTTATTCGTGTCCTGTTTTGATGGGGATAATTATTCCTACATTTGTTTTTACCTTTTCGCTGTAGCCTTGTGTTATCATGTTATTGTTTTTGTTATCAAGACATTCGTAGATGCTGAAGATCATTGTTTTAACTTATAATACTTTGCTCTGGGTATTGTTAGTTATCTTTTTACTGGCGCTTACGGTAGGTTTTTAAGTATCCAGGTTGTAATATTTTAATTTGTGCGGGAGGAAATACAGACCGAATATCTGATTTTGCTGGGGTTGGGTTCTGGTAATTACTGTGGGTGGCGAGACGTGGCAAGAAGGGCGTTGTGTTTATGTTAGCAGGGCTGCCAACCTTTTGTCACGCGGTACTTACGGCAGGAGGGAGCTAGCTGCTCTCTCACATGCTCTCGCTCGCTTCACTTCTCTCTCTTGCTCTATCTTTCTCTCTCATCAATTGGTTTCCCTATCATTAAAATTATGATCGTTTTGTGTCGTGATTGAGAATCTTAAGCCTCACTACTATATCAATACCTTTCGTGGCACATTGCGCTCGCTTCACTTCTCTCTCGTGCTCCTATCTTTCTCTCTCATCAATTGGTTTCCCTATCATTAAAATTATGATCGTTTTGTGTCGTGATTGAGAATCCTAAGATACTTACTAGACGTTCATGTTTGTACTAATTCATAATGTATTATTCTCCCTCGTGTGACTAACAACTTGTATAATAGGTTAAGCAAAATACAGCTTTTACTTTTTGTCGTAATGACGGCTGTTGTCGTGACTTGAGTTTCCATTAAACTGGTCACTTTCACTTTTATTCTCGTGTTTACCGCTAGCTGAAATAATATTTGACTGAATTAATATTTGA
>CM064480.1:73438504-73541936 GCA_032716605.1 Paralithodes platypus
GTAACAAACCTCAACCTTGCTCCGCTCTCAGCACTGCGTTTATTATTCATCGTTTCACGCCAAATGTTCGCCGCCTTACCATTTTATTTACTAATACTTCTCGTTTTCAAATATTATTATTTGTATTGTATTAGTTTATGTTCCCTTATCTATTGTGTGTTTTTAAGTTAATTATCTTCTTTTCTCCCGAACCCTCGCATTTGCCTGGTACGTACCGTCCTTGCGGAAAGATGTGGCGTCACTGCGCTTAGGAGGTTCCTTTCGAGTGGGTTGGCTTTGTAGTGGGACGTTCAGGCATCATCAGTTTCACTTTTTTCTTAACGTCGATGCTGTGGTACTACATGTGTTCAAGAGTTTCTTCATAGTTTGCATGATTTATATAGTTTCCATTGTTTCATTTGTTTTTTTCGTGTCCTGTTTTGATGGGGATAATTATTCCTACATTTGTTTTTTTATATTTACCTTTGCGCTGCTAGCATTGTGGTTATCATGTTTATTGTTTTTTGTTATCAAGACATTAGTTAGATGCTGAAGATGATCATTGTTTTTAAACTATATTAATACTTTGGCTCTGGGTAATTGTTAGTTATCGTTTTTAACTGGCCGCTTTACGGTAGCGTTTTTAAAGTATCCATTTTGTAATTGATTTTAATTTGTGCGGGAGGAAAATACAGAACCGAACCCCCCGAATATATCTGATGTTTGCTGGGGTTGGGTTTACGCTGGTAATTACTCGTGGGTGGCGAGGACCGTGGCAAGAAGGGAAGGCGTTGTGTTTATGTTAGCAGGGCCCTTTTTTTTTGTTTGCCAACCTTTTGGTCACGCGTGTTACTTACGCGCAGGGAGGGAGCTAGCCTTGCTCTCTCACCTGCTCCTCGCTCGCTTCACTGCCGCTCGCTCCCGCGTTCACTCTCTCCCTCTTTTTGGGCCTTGCTCTACTCTCTTGCTCCTAAGTCTTTCTCTCATCAATTGGTTCCCTATCATTAAAATTATGATCGTTTTGTGTCGTGATTGAGAATCTTAAGCCTCACTACTATATCAATACCTTTCGTGGCCATGTGCTTTGATGCTGCATTAAAGTATATATAATATTGTTGTCAGGTCTATCATCCTAAGATACTTACTAGACGTTCATGTTTGTACTAATTCATAATGTATTATTCTCCCTCGTGTGATGACTAAACAAACTTGTATAATAGGTTAAGCAAAATACAGCTTTTACTTTTTGTCGTAATGACGGCTGTTGTCGTGACTTGAGTTTCCATTAAACTGGTCACTTTCACTTTTATTCTCGTGTTTACCGCTAGCTGAAATAATATTTGACTGAATTAATATTTGACGTCTGAAAGCATCCGTTTGTTTTTATTTGCCTAAACACTAACTTTAACTCCCTTTCTTACTCTCACTCTCACTCTCACTCTCTCTCTCTCTCTCTCTCTCTCTCACTCTCTCTCTCTCTCTCTCTCTCTCTCTCTCTATCTCTCTCTCTCTCTCTCTCTCTCTCTCTCTCTCTCTCTCTCTCTCTCTCTCTCTCTCTCTCTCTCACTCACTCACTCACTCACTCTCTCTTATTTATGTTATACTGGTACTGGCCTTTAACTCATACACATCGGTTAGATAGATTCGCTGCTTTAGTTTCCTGAGCATCAATAGGTCTTTTGTTACTTTCATTCCTTTGTATAGCTTTGCGCTTTCTCCTCTTATTTTTGGTATACCGGTACTGTCCATTAATTCACATCGGTTAGGTAGATTGGCTACTATAGTCTCCTGAGCATCAATAGGTCTGTTGTTACTTACATTCCTTTGTACTGTTTAGCGCTTTCTCCTTCTTTCATCTCCCAACTTCTCTCAACTCTTCATCTCTCCCGCTTTTCTCTCTTCTCATCTCTCTCCCTGTCTTTCTCTCCTCTCCTCATCCCTCTCCCTGTCTTTCTCTCCTCTCCTCATCTCTCTCTCTCTCTCTCGTCACTATTCTGCCATCTCCCTCCAGACTATCATATCGCCTCCCTATTTCCGTCAACGCCTTATCTTCCCTCTTCCCTCCCCCCCTCCCTATTCCCCCTTCTTCCCCTGTCTATATATTCCCCCTTCTTCCCCTGTCTATATATTCCCCCTTCTTCCCCTTTCTACCTATTCTCCTCCCTCCCTTCACTTCGTTCTTCCTTCCACTGTTTCCCTTGTGTATCTTTACTATCTTCTATCTTTCGCATCGTGTTTCTTGCTTTGTTTTTATCCAGTCCTTTGTTTTCTCTACGGGGGTCATTGTTTTAAAATAGCGTATTTTTTCTCTCCTCCACCCGTATTGACTTTCCTTTCTCTCGTTACTCTTCTGCTCCCCTTTATTCCTCTCTTCTCATCTCCTATCACATCACTCCTGCCTTAGCTCCTCTTCCTCTTTTCTGGCCCCTCTCTCTCTCGCCACTATTCTGCCATCTCCATCCAGACTGTCATTATCTCCACCCTATTTCCGTCAACGCCTTATCTCCTCTCTCTCTCTCTCTCTCTCTCTCTCTCTCTCTCTCTCTCTCTCTCTCTCTCTCTCTCTCTCTCTCTCTCTCTCTCTCTCTCTCTCTCTCTGAAGCTTTATGATGAGTGAACTACATCAAGGTAATGTTTTCTAACTAAACTATCTCCCTGGAATGAACTGCAAGGCCTTTGAAATGCTATCTATTCCTTGTAACCCCTCCCCCCTACCTCCCTCTCCCTTTCTCATGTTACTTCCCACCCTCCCTCCACCACCTTCCCTTATCACGTTCACATCTCTACCCTCGCCCCCACTTTAAATCATCTTTTGTTTTCACTTGTTTGGCCTCTTAGCGTGGACTGGTTTGCTATTTGTTCACCCCCTTCCCGTATCTGGAGAGCAGTTTCACAATTCTTAACATGTCCTTCGTATTCCCTCACACCCATAATTTCTGCTCATTACTTCCATCACAGAAGTTGGACAGAGGTTAGGTTTTCGCCTCAGTTTGTCTGTAAACAAGATATCTCAAAGTTAAGAACCGATTTTCATGAACTTTGGTGGGCAGGTAGGATATGCGCCAAGAAAAAACGTTGCTCAATTTAGGAGGTGATCCGGATCATATCCAACGTTAGCGTAGGCAGAGGTATGCACTCTACAGTGTTCCTTTAGTTTCGTCTGTGTACAGTCGCGCTAATAAGTGATATCTCGGCACCAAGTATGGTTTGATCAATTATTGGTATCCGAAATATCGAAGCTTAATTTCTTCATATCGAGTGAAATATGCAAACATGTTCCTACACTTACCCACCCTATTCAACATTTGACAGACATTAATACAGCATAGAGCAAGCCAAACATAATGATAGCTGGGACATGACTTATTAGCGCGACTGTACACAATATATCATAGGCTTGTAACCTTCCCCATAATTCTTTGTCGATCCTTTCACTATTCCCACAACTTGTACTATCACCACGGCCATCTACCCCCACTATCTCATTTCTACCCCATGTACCCTTGTTCCTATATCAATGTACGGTACCTATTTACTTGGATTTACCTGTATATCAGTTTGTCCATCTATCTAATCTGTGTATCTTCAACTTTTCCATTTTTCTCACCACTGCTACCCTTCCTACCATTCTTATTTTACCTACTATCTAATTATTTCCTATTTCCTATTTCTTATTTTACCTACTATCTAATTATTTCCTATTTCCTATTTCCTATTTCTTATTTTACCTACTATCTAATTATTTCCTGATTATTTATGATTTTGTTTTCCGTATTTCTCTTCCCCCTGTGAAACTATCTGTAGTCTGTTTCATTTCAACTGACGGTAAATTGCAAAGTTAGCATCAAGATTTATAAAAAAAAAAAAAGTATTTGTAGTTAAATAGGGTGCTATAATTATATTAACTTGGTCTTATTATGGTGCAGAGACAGAGTAGTCTTATATTTGTCCATTAATTATCGATATATTAGCTGCTAAGGGATTCAATTTATCGTCAGGTGGAACGCGAGTATAGTGACGTCCACATGAGGGTGTGTTGTAATAATAAGTGCGTGGGTTTACTTCCCCTCTTGTCCTTGGAAGTACAGCCACTATTCTACCATGGGGCCTTTAGTTTAGAGAGTACTGCACCTTTGTTTGTATTGTGGCCGCCATCTTGAATACCTTGAGTCGTATTAATTTTGGTTATCAGTGATTGTAGGCACTATTTACGTTTATTGTGGGACCATTTTGTATACCTCTTCCTCTTTGGACAATTTATTTATTTATTTTTGTATTATTTTTATTTGTTCGGGCTAGTTTGGATGTCTCATATATTGCTATTAAGTTTGGATGTCCCATATATTGCTATTAAGTTTGGATGTCCCATATATTGCTATTAAGTTTTTATACCCAAGTTAAATAAAGTTGTCTGGAGGTAACTAGATTATGTTAAACGGGTTCATCTTGAGGAGAGTCTTTTTTAGTTTGTTCCCTAGATCTCCATCAAACTTATAATTACACCCCCTAGACCCCCTTCCAAGATAAATTTTTACATGTCCTTGCTGAAGGCCGGTTTCTCTTAAATTAGTCTCACTATCGCTCGCCAGGAAAAAATGACACCTAAATGGCACGAAAGGTTTTAAATTTAACAGATGGGGCGAAAGTTCTTAAAATCACCAAACTAATGGGGCAAACAAAGCACATGGTGCTAAGCATGAGGGAGAAAGCGATGCCAGTATGCTAATATAAATACTTACAAACAGGAAGTAGAGTTTATTGCCTTTTGATGTTCCTACAACTTGCGATTTGTATGTGTTGCAATCCCGTGGAGCCACTATATCACTCCTTTTTTTGTTTTTTTTTTTTTCTATGTGATTGAGGGAGGCAAAAGGCATAACTGCCTATAGCGAGTGCCTCCCCCATAGTTGAAAGAGTGACAGGGCCAAAATCAAGGGACGTTCGAGCCAAAATGCCTGGACACACGGAGTTTGAAGCAATTTAAGTCATAGGAAGAGGGAAAGACTGATTCTGGGAGAGTTCCAGAGCTCAGCTGTTGAGTAGAAGAAAGTTTGAGAGTAACGTTTCACTCTTGGGTTGGAGAGTTGCACAGAGTAGGGGTGGGATTGAGTTGCAAGACGGGTACCACGTGCCCTACGTAAAGGAGGTGGTATGCACTGAGATAGCTCTGAGGAACACTGATTATTATAGTAGCGATAGAATAGCGAGAGAGATGCAACATTGCGGCGGAGAGAGAGAGAGATTGCAGAGAGTTGGTGAGTGGACGGGAGTTAATGATACGAAAGGCCTTCCTTTCAACTTTGTCTAGGAGAGCAGTGTGAGAGGAACCTCCCCACACATGTGAACAATACTCAATACAAGGGCGCACTATGCCCCTGTACAGAGCAAGAAGCTGTGCAGGGGAAAAGAACCCCATAAGGCGGTTGAGCACACCCAGCTTCTGGGAGGCTGCCTTAGCAAGACTGGTAATATGGTCCTTCCAAATGAGAGCAGAAGAAAAGAGACACCAAGAATATTGAGAGAAGATGAAGGGTTGATTTTTGTATTGTTGAAGAATAAGGGATAGTCCGCTGGGAGATCCTGACGGGTAGATAGATGGAGAAATTGGGTTTTGGAAGCATTAAAGTTAACAAGGTTTTCTCTGCCCCAATTGGAAATAGAATCAAATAGAATTAGATCAGAATTTAAGAGTTCTATAGCTTCATTACGTTTGTCGTTGAGGGATTGCTGGCTGGGGCGTTCTGAAAAACTAATGGAGTAGTGCAAGGTTGAGTCGTCTGCGTATGAATGGATGGGAATTAAGGTACAGTTAAGGAGATCATTTATAAAAATTAGAAAGAGAATAGGAGATAGGACAGAGCCCTGAGGAACACCGGAGTTTATAGAGTGAGGAAGTGAACAATGGCCGTCCACAACCGCGGCTATGGAACGGCCGGAAAGGAAATTAGAGACAAAGGCACAGATGGAGGGATAGAAACCGAAGGAGGGTAGTTTAGAAATTAAAGATTTATGCCAGACTCTATCGAAGGCTTTCGATATGTCTAGTGCAATAGAAAAAGTCTCACCGAAGTCCCGAAAGGAGGATGACCAAGAGTTAGTAAGATATGAAAGAAGATCACCAGTAGAGCGACCCTTAAGGAAGCATACTGGCGATCTGAGAGCAGATTATGAGAAGAGAAATGCTTAAGAAATTTGGAAGCAAGAATAGTTTCAAAAACTTTAGAAAGACAAGAGATAAGAGCAATTGGACGATAGTTGGAGGGTTGAGAGCGGTCACCCTTCTTTGGGACAGGTTGAATGTGAGCAAACTTCCAGCATGAAGGGAAGACGTTAGAGGATAGACAGAGACGAAAGAGTTTGCCTAGGCAGGGAGTCAGCACGGAAGCACAGTTTTTGAGAACAACAGGAGGAACACCGTCCGGACCTTGTAATGTATATACTGTTGGTGGATATAAACAATCCCGTGGAGCCACTATATCACTCCTTGTAATGTATATACTGTTGGTGGATATAAACAATCCCGTGGAGCCACTATATCACTCCTTGTAATGTATATACTGTTGGTGGATATAAACAGAAAATAGCATATTATTGTATGGTACACTCACTATTAGAACTTCGCGATCCCCTAATTTTTTTCTTTGTGCCAGTATATTTGTGTAAACTGTTTTGTTGTTGCATTTTTATACCAGTATACATTATTATACAGTACAGCCATATCCTTCACTATTTGAAAAGCTAATTCCATCCATACAACATTCCCAGTGGTTTTACTAGCATGAACAACACGAACTTTTATGAGCGAGAATACATTAGTAGCTCCTCCAAACGGGCAATTAGAATATTGTATTAATGTTTGGTGTCACTATTAGCTACATTATACTGTATAAACCTGATGACAGCGATACTCTTCACCTTGGTGAGTGAACAGGTAGAAGTAAATACCGGTAGATGTTTTAAACGAAGTAAACCGTATTAAATTATGTTGCACCAATGAACACTTACAGTAGATCCTTAGTCCAAGTTTGATGTGTGATTGTCAACACACTCCTTCAGACTAATCTGTAGAATTATGGCCACGAATCCCTAGCTTAACGGTAACTAAATAACCTACGTACCTACCTATAGAACCTATAGAAGGGTTCCCCACTCTTCTAGTGGCACCGAGGAGCGCGCCGCCCCTCGTTCTGGGTTGCGTCATGGTAAGAGACATGAACACTTGACAGATAAAATGTCTATTCCTGTCAATTCTGTTGACATCTTTTTGTCATGTAATAGTTGGCAATGCACGTTCAGCTTTATCATAATCACCTGCTAGGCTGGATGCTTTGTAGGTGAAAATACCAATATTTATTTGAAGACTGCCTTGTAAAAACTCAAATGCTCTGACGTTCTGGATATAATTTTATTTGTTAAAGACAACGAAATGATGTAACTTGTATGACCAAACGTATTTTTAGTAGCAATGACGTTTAGTAAATGTTGGGGTTGATCATTTATATTAGATGACAGAAGGTGTGGGGGTTAGAAAAGAGGAAATCCATGTGGAATATTGTGGCCTGTACGTTCACCTGGTCGCTTATTGCCGAAGTTTGGACCTGTTCATGCAGTAGCCCAACTTTTCTTTTACCAAGATGATAACGGGAACGTATTCGAACCTGACCGGACCCAACATTAATATGACTTTTTATCCTTACCTGACCCAACCTAATTACGTCTATTGTTTCTTGTTTCCGTGTGCAATCAAAGTTAACCCAACCTAATTTAACTTTAGTTATGTTAGAAACTTTACCGACATGTCCAATAACGCGACCATTAGTGCTTGACTATGAACAACCTAACCCTTTCAAGATGAGATTACGTTTTTCTTTTCTGTTTTTTGGCTAATATTATACGAAATTATTAAGATTAGGAAGGGTATATGAAAGTCAATGGGTTAATTGAGATATTTTTTACCCTTAAACTTCCCACAGTTCCTTCCTAAGCTGTTTAAAGTCGTCTAATATGATCTATAAACAAAACTGGTTTAACGAGTCATAATGTTCAAAAGGTTAATGGTTTGGTAAGGTTATGTTAGGAGGGTTGCCGTGATCGTCCTAGTTAGCCCTTTCTATACCGGTGACGTCGTTTTATATTTGATGTTCGGCTACATTTACACGATTTTATGAAGGTTAGGATTGATATATGGTATCAAACAGGATTAATGGAGATAGTTTGTAGCCTTTTAATGGGCAGCCGTCCTTCCTAAGCTTAATAACATCGCGTAATAGTTGCTAGAATATGATAAAAAGGACATTGCCAGTACTGCACTGGTTAAAGAAGAGTAGAGCGTGGGTGTGAACCCCTCCAAACTTGGGGACTCTGGTGCTTGTCATGACATCACAGTGATATTAGCCGACCTGTTACGGTAGTTTACCACCTGTTTATGTTGATCGGTTCCTGGAAGATGTAAGTGGTTGTTGGCGCTGGGCGTGTGTGGGTGGATGGGTAGTTACGTGGTTGTTGGTGGAGTGGGAGTGGATTAAAAAGTGATGGTTAGTAGTAGTGTGTGTGTGTGTGTACTTACTCTAGTTGTATTGCGGGAGTGAGCATGCTCGTTATTTCCCGCCTCCTATATGTGTAGGTGTTATATGTATCGTTGGAATGGCTGTGGATGTGTGTGTAGTCTGTAGTTTTAGCCAATTGGCGACATCGGAAACGAAGGCTTAGGGTGGATCTGCATGGTACCATTCTCACTATAGACGGTACCGTCTCGCCCGAAGGCTTAGGTAGCCATCAGCTTAGGTGAACCATATGATACCCATCTCGCCTTGTACCATTTTTGCCAACCCCAGATGGGACGTCACAACGTCGTCCACTTATTCCAGGTACCTATTTACAGCTAGGTGAACTGAGGCTAACACATTTTTTTTTTTTTTTTTTTTTAAGAGACAATGAACGGAGGAAGGAAAAACACAGATAAAACAAAAAGGTCCATGTGCCTAAAGGCATCCTCCATTCATAAAATGTTTGTAACAACTGGATTTAAACATTTGTTGATTGTAAGTTTGTGGAAAGCAATTCGAGGGAAGTGAATTCCAAAGAGTAGTAGCTCTGGGGATAAATGAATTCTGATAAGCAGAAGTTCTGCATTGTGGAGGAGAAAGTGTAAATACATGAAAGGAGACAAGCCCAATTTGTCTCCGCCCGGCCGGGGATTGAACCCCCGACCCCTCGTGTGTGAGACGAGAGCTCTACCTACTAGGCTACGGGCTGTGTGTGTGTGTGTGTGTGTGCAGGGGTGGATGGATAAAGGGTGATTGTGTGCGCTGTGGTGGTGCTCGTGAAGATGTGTGTGTGCGTATGTTTGTGAGTTGGTTGATGAATAAGCAAGTGATTGTATGCTGGTGTAGTGTTGTGGTAGAGTGCCTCAGTGTATGTGTGTGTGAATTGGCGTCTTGCATGCAAGTTAATTTGGCGGTGATAAAGGTGATTGGAAAGTGTTTGCAGAAGTTGTACCGTTAATGTGGTATAATGGTTCATCTAGATAGGTAAACTAAGGTCTAGTGTATGCGGTACTGTAATCATGTGGCAATAGAGCTTTATTGTGAAAGTTTAGCGAGTTAGAAAGTGTGGTGAATTATATGAGATAAGCTCGCTGAGTATATCAATATGTTTTCTTGTGGTACGGGTTTATGTGTCAAAGTTATCAGTTGTGCGGAGGTTGTCTAGTTATTACACTCGCATATATAAAGTGAATATCAATATAAGGTTAGTGATTTTCATGTATACTGGGATTATACTATATATTTAGCAGGACATTCATAGATGGTTGGCAGTTTTATATTTATATGTTAGTGTGTGACTCTTTAGTTGACGTATCCGACTGGAACGGCTGATGGTGATGGAGGTATTAGTGTATGTAGGTGTTGAAACTACACGAGTTCCTTTACGTTCTGGGACTAACTGTATTTATTGTTACAATGGTGTTCGTATTGTGTATTGATGGTGTTCGTAGTTCGTATTGATGGTGTTCGTAGTTCGTATTAATGGTGTTCGTAGTGTGTATTGATGGTGTTCGTAGTTCGTATTGTGTATTGATTTAAGATTATTTTAAAGAAGTTGACATGTACCGGTATTCAGTTACAGTGCTTGGTATAGGCGGCTGGTCATATATATATATAATGAATATTTACACAATTATATACGGTATATATTTAGTGTTGGTTTTTATTCTTGTAGGAATCTGCGTTGCGATGTTGTATTTTTGTTAAGGGGTGCTTACATTATATACAGTAGATATAGCAATATTACGAACACATGTCGATGGATTGGATTGTTTTCTTACATGGTTGAATAATGATATGTTTTGAAATATAACCTGTGTGGACGAAGGTTGTTATGGTAAATATCAGGGTGTTATACCGGGGGAATGTTGATTCAAGACTTAAGTGTGAGAGGGAATACAAGGAAGTGTGGAGGAAGTTACATTGGACTGTCCATTTAGTCACTTCAAGGGGCATAAAGGGAACTGTGGAGCATAATGTTAACTTTGTATATAGCTATTTAATAATAATGACTAAAAACAAAGGAGTAAGTTTTGAGACTGGATATCAAAAGTGTCTCGTTTGCCAGTTTGGTGAATGTTATGAGGTGGTAGAGAGGGTCTGGGTGGAGAGTTGAGTTGGGTAGGTTTGGTGTGGGCAGTTGTGGGTATGTATCAGAAACCTTGAAACTACGTGCCTAACCTTCTCTTCTGGTATACTCTTCTCCGTGCGGCCCCCTCCTCCTCATTTTGTGTTTGTGTGTGTGTGTTGTGTGTGTGTGTATGTGTTGTGTGTGTGTGTGTGTGAGTGAGTGAGTGAGTGAGTGAGTGAGTGAGTGAGAGAGACAGTCGTATTCTATTTTGTTTACTCTTTTCCCATCGTCTGTCACTATTTTTATCTTCTGTAGAACTTTATATTATGCATTAATGTAAAGCGAGAGATCAACTGGTCTGTATCACGGAAGTTATCAGACCCTATGCTACCCCACCCCATCCCTACCTTCCTATCCACTACCCCACCCCACCCCATCCCTACTCTCCTAGTCTCTACCCCACCCTATCCCTCCCACCTACCCACCCAGGCTTCCACCTGCTACCCAACCACTCTAGCTCACCCCTATCCTCCTGTCTACCCATCCTATTTTACTTATCTTCATCTAGCCCTAAATTCCTACTAAACTCCAAACCACCCAATTATAGCTATATAACCCGCCAATCCCCACCCACCTACTGTACTTACTACCCCCCCCCCCCCTCCTCTACTTCCCCACCTACCCAGCCTTCCATCCACCCATCCTTATCTTACCTACCTACCACTTTACCACATTATCCAGCCCAACAACCCCTATTTATGTGTCACTACCCACCTTCCTAGTGCCTACCTCCAGACGCTTAGCCATGTGTTTACCCTAATAACCCCTATTTATGTGCTCCCACCTACCTCTACCTACCAACTCACCCTTACTTGCGTACCAACCTACCCTCCACACACGTAGCCATGTGTCTAGCCGAATAACCCCTATTTATGTGCTCCCACCTACCTCTACCTACCAACTCACCCTTACTTGCGTACCAACCTACCCTCCACACACGTAGCCATGTGTCTAGCCGAATAACCCCTATTTATGTGCTCCCACCTACCTCTACCTACCAACTCACCCTTACTTGCGTACCAACCTACCCTCCACACACGTAGCCATGTGTCTAGCCGAATAACCCCTATTATGTGCTCCCACCTACCTCTACCTACCAACTCACCCTTACTTGCGTACCAACCTACCCTCCACACACGTAGCCATGTGTCTACCCTAATAACCCCTATTTATGTGCTCCCACCTACCTCTACCTACCAACTCACCCTTACTTGCGTACCAACCTACCCTCCACACACGTAGCCATGTGTCTAGCCGAATAACCCCTATTTATGTTTCCCCAATACTTATCCACCCACCCTTACTTGCCTCCCAACCTATCCTCCAAACACTTAACCACATGTCTACTCTAATATCCTCTATTTGTGCCCCACCCACCTTTACCTACCCACCCACCCTTACTTACCTACCAACCTACCCTCCTAACATTTAGCCACATGTCTACCCTAACCACCCCTATTTATGGGCCCCACCCACCTCTATCTATCTACCTACCTACCTACCTACCTACCTACCTACCTACCTACCTACCTACCTACCTACCTACCTACCTACCACCCAGCCACCCACCCACCCACCGACCTACGCACCCACCCACCCACCCACCCACCCACCCACCCACCTTACTTACCTACCTACCAACCTACCAACCTACCCTCCTAACACTTAGCCACATTTCTACCCTAACAACCCCTATTTATGTGCCCCCACCCACCTCTACCTACTCTCCTAACACTTAGCCACATGTCTACCCTAACAACCCAGCCAGCCACCCCCCTCTGTAACCTTGCTTCCACCAGTCCCACTGTCTCCCTACCGTAATATTATCTGTCTACCCACCGCCCGTGTCCACCCACGTTCACCACCTCTCCCTAGCTATTAAGACTTTTGTTATCTTTGTTATCTACCCCTGCTCATCCATGGTTATGTCCTATTATTTGTTACACTAGTATTTCCTCGTGCCTTTTAATTTTTGTATTTCCTTTGCTCTACCCTATTCAAGGGGAGCAGCTCTCGCCGAGGCCACTGAAGGATGGCCGAAACAACTCAAGGTAGACTCTCTGTTACCTCTATGTCCTCTCTACTACCAGTATTTACGTGGGCACCCCACTCTTAATTCTGGTCCTTCCCATTACTGCCTCTGGTCCTATTTCTATTTTTCATCTACCTCTTGGTGTTCCCTTGTTTCCTCATAATGTATGCAATGTTTATCATGTTTGGTTTTCTATATGTCTGTCAGTTTCACATCTACCGTATCTATTGTATGTTTGGTTTTCTATATGTCTGTCAGTTTCACATCTACCGTATCTATTGTATGTTTGGTTTTCTATATGTCTGTCAGTTTCACATCTACCGTATCTATTGTATGTTTTGTTCATCCTCATTTCTACACGCTGGCCCTTGTTTACCTAAAATCCTTTATTTAACCCATCCAACCTTCTTCGTCTATGTAATTTCATGGAAGTGCGTGAGTAACGTGTATGAGTAACTTTATGGTATCCAGCTAGGTCTATCTCTATCTATCCATCTATCCGTCTGTATACACCAAGGCCATCCACTTATTAGCCTCTGTCTAGCCCGTTCTTCCTTGGCCTTAAATTTGTATAACACCCATTTTTTCGTGTTAACATTGTACTTGTTTAATATCCCAAAGCTCTTCGTATTCTGACATTATATTCAGTTTCTGGAGTAGGTAGAGCTCCCCAATTCCATGACTATATCTTAAGTTTAATTGCTACCCATTCTCATCCGTCCTTGGCAATGTACAAGGTATTTTTTGTGTGTCTCCGGCCTTCATTCCTAATAACCTTGTCCACCTGGGCTAGCCACGCGTCACCTCCACTTCCTACTCACCAGACTGACCACCTCCCTACCCACTTACCTTCATGTTTCATTCCCAATTTTCCACCTCTTCGTCCACCCTATTCACTTTCACATGCTCACCTGACCTTCACACTTATCCACCTCCACATTTATCAACCACCTTTCCTCCCTACCCACCAGACTGGCTACCACCTCCCCACTTACCTAATACTTGCCCTTCCCACCTCTCCACTAGGTTAACTAGCTTCGCTCAAAACATTCCCACTTCCTCTCTCTCCCTTCCGGGGCTGTCCATCCTTGTTATAGGTTATATTAGCCACAACTGTACCCACCAGTCCCGTGAGAATTGTGAATTAGATCTACGGTCATTGTTTTCCCTTTTTCTTTCTCATGTCTCTTGCTGATCCTCCTTACCCCTTGTGGGAGTAAGGGCTGGATGTTTTCCCTTTTCAGTTGAACTTCATTTTTACCTTTCAATTTACCCATATTGTACCTACCGGTACTTATCCTCCAGTTTGGCCACCTTCTCACCTAGTTATTTTACTGTCAATACACTCCCGCCCTCTCGTCACACACCACATTTTGTAAAATTATTTAAATGTAGAGGAAAAAATCCCACTTTTTTTTTTCCGCGCTAAGTAGTCGTATGTATGCAGTATAACAACCATTATTTAGATTACTGATGATTATATCCTCAATAATACAACTCGTAACATATTTATGTATTATATAAGTAGTGTGAACAAGCTTTTAACATTTCTGCACCATTTTGTGTATTTTCCCCATAATAAGTGTACAGTTGGCCACATCATTTGTTTACATTCCGTTATTATATGTAATAAAGGAAAATTAACATGATTGAATTATAAGTGTATTTATCATACAGTATTTAAATATGACCAGCTAACTGTGTCATAGACATTTATTCTTATAAACCAATTATACAAGGTTTCCTTCCATGTATACATTAAATCAGAGAGTAGATAAAACATTTATGTGACCAACTGTACCATCAAACAATGTTCCCACTTAAACCTATCATCAAACTCTCTTTCTGTCATTCTTTCTCTTCAGTCTTAACCCATTCAGTACCGGTGACGGCCTTATCATCATATTCTGAACACTATTAAGACGATTTTATTCAGATTAAAAAGGGCCCCCAGCAATTAACAAGCTTCGAACTATCTAATTTAACTCATTTTAATACCACAGATCCTTCTTTAACTGCTGAAAATCGCCGTATTTTAGGAAGAACAAAAATATAAAAACGTCGCCGGTACAGTTGGGGTTAAACTTGGCCCATTCACTTGTTACTCATATAGACCTATAGTGAAGCTTCATCTTTCTATCAAGGTTTCTCTCCATTCTTAAACTTGGCCCATTCATTGTTACTCCTCTAGACCTATCATCAAACACCCTCTTTCTATCAAGGTTTCTCTCCATTCATAAACTAGCTTCATTCACTGTTACTCCTCTGGCCCTCCCTCATTCGTCTTAATCACAGTCATTAAGTCATTATGCACTTAGGTTGGTAGGCTACTGGTATCACAACCCCGCCTTTCCCCTCAAAATGTATCTTCAGCATTGGTCTGGCAGATTGGGGGGGGGGGGGATTTTTGTTTCTATTCAATTTGTCATTTATTTAAACCTCAACGACACATATTTATTGATTCTGGCTAAAAATAGACGATTGTATACAGTTTAAGAAGGACCTATGCAATTATTCAGGGGTTTTATTGAGATTGTATTTACCATTTTGACTAAGCTAAAGAAAATCGTCTAATGGTGAACAGAATATGATGAACAATACGTCATCGTGCTGAATGAGATAATATATCTTCTGTCTAGTTTCCGATAATGTGTAGAATATCCTCCAAATGTTGCCAGGACATGTGTTGCTGATGGAAAGTTGTCGATAAACTACCAGTGTGCTACTACTGACTTGACGCACTTCATGCATTCGTCCTTGGCAGTAATTAAGGGCAGATTCCCACTTGAAGGATTTTTGTCTGCACCCCTTTCTCCCTTATGTTTAGCCCCATTGCTTTTATGATTTTAAGACGCTTGCCCCATTAGTTTGGCGATTTTAAGAACTTTCGCCCCATTTCTGTAAATTTTTAGTCCTTTCCTGCCATTTAAGTGTCGATTGTTTTCCTGGCGAACGACAGCGAGCCTGTAATTTAAGAGGAACCGGTCGTTGGCCGGGAAATTTTTGTACCGAAAAATTTACAAATTTATCTTGAAGGGGGTCTAGGGGGTGTAATTTTAAGCTTGATAGAGGTCTAGGTAACAAACTAAATACCGGTACCTCCCCTTAACCCACTCGTCCTTCTGCCGCACTCCTACCAACACTTTCTCCTTATTTGCCTTAGTTTTCATTTCGTATTTGTTTCATTTGTTTCTGTTCCGTGAGTTTGTGCTTTTCTTTTATATTCCCTTTTTAATTTTGTCTCTATTTCACTTTCCTTAGTTTTGTGTTTTTGTGTGTGTTCTTTATATTCCATTAATTTATTGACGAAATATATCATAGTTGGTTGCATTTTGAAAGATAGTTATGTGCAGGTTGGCGATTATTATTACATGTTTATCTCAACTCATGCACCACCACCTTTAATGTTGATCAGGACATGTCTCTTTATTTCCCGCCTGGTCAAGATGTTTTTTATTCTATATTGTACATACAGTAATCATAGGTAAGAAGAGGGTAAATAATGTCCATAATAATGTATGGATTTAATTAAAGGGATAGTGATGGTAAGCCCTTACATTAGTGTACAAGGATAGAGGTAAATCACTTGCCATACACTTCCATACACTTAATTATAGTATATACCGGTACTTTATTCATACCCTTGATTTTGACAGTGTATGTAATGGGATTTCCTCACTTTAGTATCACGCATAATACTATTCTCAATGTGTTTTCAATGTTATGTGCAAATGCCTCATCTTAAACAATGGTAACAATCAGCATATTACCGACTGGATAATTATACGCTACCAAAAGGAGAAACTTGCCTTCCTTGAAATTAGTTTTTTTATAATGAGATTAAAGATATGTATATAATAAAATGGCCCCATATCACGACCCCGCTGACTCTTTCTCATTATGTGCATAACCCATGTGCATAACCCATAATTTCTTGATAATTTTGTTTTCTTTTTCTATTATGTATTATTCTTTTAGTTTCCTTCCTAGACCTCCATCCAACTTAAAATAACAACACCAGGATCCCCCATGAAGATATATTTGTACATTTTTCGGTAGAAAAAAATTCCGGCCGAAGGCCGGTTAATCCTAAACTACAAGCTCGCTATCACTCGTCAGAAAAAATCTACACCTAAATGACACGAAAGCTCTTCATATTGACAAAGAAATGGGGCAAAAGGTCTCAAAATTGCCAAACTAATGGAACAAAAATCTTAAAATCTCAAAACTAATATGCGGACAACGTGTCCAGAAAAAGCGACTACCTCCCCCTTAACTGGTCCTCTTACCGACCCTCTTTACCACTCTATCCCTCCTCTCATTGCTTGGTTTGGGTTTGTTTCCTTGCAGTCCCTTCCTTAGCTGTTCCCTAATTCTCATCCCCTCTCCTTATTTTCTCTCTTCCACCTCTCCCCCCTCCACCTCTTCCCCCTCCACCTCTTCCACTCCACTTCTTCACCTCCCACTCCACCTCTCCCCCTCCCACTCCCCCACCTCACCCTTCACCCCAACTCCCCGCAGCGTCCAGCGAGCCGTAAAATCGTTCCCGGTCTACCTCAGCGTCTCAGTTTATGTCTCCCCGGTGCCGCCTTACCTCCCTACCTTGTTTATACCTCTTATTACCTCTTCATATCACTTCTGCTTCCCTCCACCTCTATCTCCTTAGTCTCTCTATGTACAATACCCTGTTTTGTTTACTTCAGCGTCTCGGGTTATGTCTCCCCTGTGTCGCCTTACCTCCTCTTACCTCTTTTTATCTCTTCTGTTTCCCTCCACCTCCTTCTTACCTCAGCTTCTCAGGTAATGTATCTCCGGTTTCAACTTAACTCGTGATCTTGTTTATACCTCTTCTTACCTCTTTCTAACTGCTCAGTTTTTACGTGTGCCTCTCTCTTACCTCAACGTCTCAGGTTATGCTTCCCCGGTGCCGCCTTACCTCCTCACCTTGTTTATACCTCTGCTTACCTCTTTCTATGTTTTGTGTTTCTCTTCACTTCTTTTTATCTCTTCTGTTTCCCTCCACCTCTTTCTTACCTTAGCATCTCAGGTTATGTCTCCCCGGTGCTGTCTTACTTCCTCACTTTGTTCATACCTCAACTGACCTCTTTCTGTCTCCACTCTGCACCCCAGATGATCAGCGTAGGGTTCCAGATAATTCTTTGACCAAGTGTACCTCTTTCTTAGCTCAGTGGCTCGGGTTACATATCTCTGATAGCGCCTCACCTCATCCCCTTGTTTATGGTACCTCTTCTTACCTCTTTCTATATATTTTGTTTATCTCCACCTTTTTCGTACCTCAGTGTCTGGGGTTGTGCTTCCCCGGTGCTGCCTAATATCCTCTACTTGATTATTCCTCTTATTACTCGTCTATGTACACTCCCCGCCACCCCCCCCCCCCCCCCCATCCACCCCCCCCTACCCCCCCCCCTCCCCCACCCCCCCCCCCCCCCCCCCCCCCCCCCCCTCCTCTCCCCCCCCCCCCCCCCCCCCCCCCTACCCCCCCCCCCCCACCCCCCCCCCCCCCTTCCCCTCACCCCCCCCCCCCCCCCCCCTTTCTCTCTCTCCCCCCCCCCCCCACACACGTACAAAACCGTGAAAGTTGTATTTATTGCCGAATCTCCTAAACTATTAATGCAAAATACATATTACATAAAGAATACACAATGTATAAATAAATAAATAGATGGATAACAGGTATGTGATGATGGGGAGAAATTACTATCAGCAATTTAATTCCCCAGGTGGTGTATTATAGGTAATTGGGAAATGTGTGTGCCGGGAAATATTGTTGCTGCAAGAGAGAAACGCAACAGTGATGGATGGTGAAAACGACCATCATAAAAGGAAGAGGGGAGCCATTTTTAGATTAACTGGAGGTATATAGTGGGTCTGATATAGCTCTCGCTCTCTCTCTCTCTCGCTCTCGCTCTCGCTCTCTCCCCCCATTTATTTTATTATCATCCCGTCTCTTCAACCTTGTATCTTCCTTCCCTTTGATCTATCCTTTCTTCTTCCCATAATGTTGTTATCTTGTTTCCTCTCTTTATCCCAATTCCCATCTCTTTTCTCCTTCCACCTACCCTCCTTTTCCTTCCACCCACCCATTTTCTCATTCCACCTACCCTTCTCCATCGTCCACCTTCCACCCCATCCACATCCTCACACCTACCCCCTCCTCTTCCCACCTACCCCCTCCTCTTCCTACCTACCCCCTCCTCCTTCCACCTACCCCCTCCTCCTTCCACCTACCCCCTCCTCTTCCTACCTACCCCCTCCTCCTTCCACCTACCACCTCCCCTCCTTTCCACCTACCCCCTCCTCCTTCTACCTACCCCCTCCTCCTTCTACCTACCCCTCCTCCTTTCCACCTACCCTCCTCCTTCCACCTACCCTCCTCCTTCCACCTACCCTTCTCCTTCCACCTACCCTCCTCCTTCCACCTACCCTCCTCCTTCTCCTTCCATCTCCTCTTCCCATTATCTTGTGTGTCAGACAGTCACCCGAGGAGGAAGGTGAAGGCAGTTTTTAAAAATATCCAGGAAGGTGGTCTCTCCTCTCATCTTCAACGATTACCGGTACCTGTGTTACCTGCGTCTAGGGATGAGGGTCAGTGAATGATGCATCCAGGTTCAATAGTGAGATTTCATACAGTCTCCACATTATATTATCTTCCATTGTTGTATTTCGTGTGAACATTTTAAGCCACATATATACTGTATATATACTGTATATATATATATATACCGGGTATATATATATATAAAATACAATTTTTTCTCAAGTGTTGGGCAATTTCGTATTACAACTTTTCGATCCTGAAAAACATTTGAAGTTGTGGAGGCGTTACATTACTTTGACCGTGACTTCCAGTTGATCTCTCTTTTTCTATTTCGGGGAACACATTTTATATTTTCCGGCGCAAATCGACTCACTTGCATAGTCTATGTTCGCCTTATCTACCGTACGTGTGTTAACCCCTACTGTACCGGCGACGTCTTTTACATTTTTGTGCAGCCATATTTAGAAGATTTTATGAAGCTTGAGAGGGATATATGGTACAGTAGCTAAAATGATCAATTGGGAGCATTTTAATTAGAAGACGCCCTTCGTAAGCTGAATACAATCGTTTAATAGTAGCCATAATACAGTTAAAAGAATGTCATTCTAGCCCTGCGAAACACTGGGGATTGGTACAAGCGGATTCGAAATGTTAGCTTAGGTCACTGAACTCGATTTTTCTACCCAATAGTAACACTTATATATACAACAAAATCTGTCATTTCCAGGAATCAACCAACCCGAACTAATGGACGTTTTTCCTCTTCATTTTGGCCTTTATATTGTATTGTTGTTTTATTTCATTAGTTATTTTTTTCTCCGTTTTCGTATTTTTTTTTCTTGCCATTTTTAGTTTTTGATAAGCTCAATGTTATACTTTTGCTGAAATATATATTTTTTAATAACAGGAATAATGTCAGATGTCACAATTTTGGGTTAAAATTTATTCGTATTAAGTTAATTTTGTTATTTGTATACACAAATATAAATATTGCAATTATTTTCTTCGAAATGTTCTTGATGTTCTACACATGCTTTTGTTATCGGTGTTCTATATTACTCAAGCATTTCGTCATATACTATACTGTGTGTGGAGAGAGAGAGAGAGAGAGAGAGAGTAGCTGGTGGAATTTTAAGGTAGTGTAATTATACCATTATCTAATTAGTATGAATGTGTAGTAATTATAACCCAACATGTCTGAAATAATCTATAATGTTGACCAAACCAAGCAGTCCTATTGAAACGTAGCCAAGCCTGAGAGAAGTGTCTATGATAATTCCGGTGGGTTGCTATATCGATAAAGTTTGCCGCCTTGTCTATTCATTTTCACCATTGACTGTATCATATCATCCAAGTCTAACCTAACATAGTGTCTGGGGAACAGTACTAGCCAAACTAATGTATTATAATTTACCCTAATATATCCTACCTTGACCCAACTGAAGAAATAGGTAGATGTTGTTGGTGTTCTGGCCCATGTCGTGTTTCAGTTGATCTCATTCAGTACCGGTATGTATGATTAGCTAACAATACATTTAAGGGGAGGTTATTGTTGATTTTTCTTTTACTTCTTTATTTTACTCCTAAGACCCCCCCCCCCCCCACCCCCTTCTTTCGAGATAAATGTAAATTTTTCGGTAAAACAATTGTTTCCGCAAAAAGGCCGGTTCGACCTAAATGACAGGTTCGCTATCACTCGCCAGGAAAAAATCGACACCTAAAAGGTACGAAAATTCTTGTTATAGACAAATAAATTGGAAGCAATTTCTTAAAATCGCCATAATGGGACGAACGTCTTAAAATCTAAAAGCTAATGGCTAAACATGAGGGAGAACGGGATTCAGAAAAAATATCCTCAATCTAATTTAACCTGGCCTAACCAAACTGATCGATATGCCTGAAAAAGTAGGTTGATTGTAGTGGTATTCTGCACCATGTCGTGCTTTATCTGATCTCGTTCAGCTCTTGACCTGGTTGTTGTGTTGTGGGTTAATTACTATCGATCAATTCACCGTAGTCTGACCCCTTTGTGTGTGTGTGTGTGTTGTACTTGTATGTGTGTGTTGTGGTACTATGTGTGTTATGTTGTGCCTGTGTGTGTGTCTTATAGTGTGTTTTGTGGTACTATGTGTGTGTGTATGTGTGTTTGTTGTACTTGTGTGTGCGTGTTATGTGTGGTACTGTGTATATGTGTTTGTTTTACTTGTGTGTGTGTTATGTTGTGTTTTTATTTAGGTTGTGTGTGTGTGTGTGTGTGTGTGTGTGTGTGTGACAGTAAGTGAGAAAGAGAGAGACAGTTAAATTATTAGTTAATAATAATAAACCCAAAACCCAGCAAGAAGCTTCCAAGTAATGTCAGTTAATGAATGGGTTCGTTGCTATTTGTACATCATTGTTTGTTAATTGCAAGTATCTCCGTAGGCCTAAGCATAATATCTAAAAGGGTAATGTATTGTTTTTTTAATTTCCATTTCATAGGTAGTAAGTCACAGTTTATGCTTGCTTTAAGTGTTATTACATCATCCTAATATCTGTGAAAATGTGATATTCCAAGTGACGTGTTGAGTTTAGTTTCCTCATTGTTATGTTGTGACCCCTTCCTTCCGTTGGTATTACAGCCCTTTCCGGTCCTCGCACACTCACTCACTCTCTCCCTCTTCCTCGCTCTGCAGCCTACATAATCCTTTTCCATTTTATAAAGACCTGTTATCCTTTTGGCAAGTCCTAAGGGAAGTAATTATGATGGATGCATGCTTTTATCCCCTCCCTTCATCTGCACCCACACGCCCTGTCTCCTCCACCCACGTACACTTTCTACCTCCCCACCTAGCCTTCCCACCCACACATACTTTTGAATATCCCTCCCCTCATCTACACCCACACGCCGTATCTCCCCCACCAACGTACGCTTTCTCCCTGCCCTTCGTTCCCCACATTTCCCACCCACACATACTGCCTAATCCCCCTCCCCACACCTTCACTCACACACCCTGTCTCTCCCACCCCCACTCACGTTTTTTCTGTACCCCTCCTCCCTACTCGCACACTACACCCACACTTTCCATCATGCTCTTTTAACAGCTTCCTCACACACTCAACACCCTCCGTACAGCCCACCCACGCTCGCTTTTCTGTACCCACCATCTCTCTCCACGCACTCCACCCACGCACCCTCTATCTCTACCTTTATCTCCTTTACCCTCCTCCCCCACCCCCTTTCTCTTCCATACACACTCCACCCACACTTATCTCTCCTTCCCACGCATTCTTCTGTACCCTCCTCCACACACTCCACCCACGCACCCGCTATCTCTTCCTTTATCTCCCTCATCATACACATACACATACCCTACACATATGTCCTTCCCACACACACTCTTCTCTACCCTCCATATTTCTTCTCCACGCGCTCCACCCACGCACACTCTAGTGCTTCCTTTTTTCACCTGCAACTCATCCACCCCTCTCCCCTCATTATACTCATACGCACTCCACCCACACATATCTCTCTTTCCCACGCACTTTCCTGCACCTTTAATCTCTCTTCCCCACGCACCCCACCCACGCTCTTCCTTCATCTGCTGCAACCCCTTCCTTCCTTCCACACCATCCCCCCCACCCCGTTCCTTACACACTTCACTCGTACATATACTATATCTTTCCTTCTTCCCCCTTCTCACCTCCATTCCCTCTCTTACACCCTCCTCCTCCTCCAGCTGGATCTATGTTCTTAATCCGTAGCTCGCTAAAGTCGAAATGCAACCACCCCCTCCCCTCCCTCACCCAGTTTCACGCCGCATCAACAAGAAACAAACAGGAAGGCAGTGTGTCCTCTTTACAACCGACCCACTGAGGAATAGCCTAAAGTGTATGTGTGTATGTATGTGAGAGATAGAAAGAGAAATTTGCGGTTTAAGAATGAAATAAATATGTGGACGAATACAGGCAAATTAACATGATTTAACATTGTTTTGGTCCTATAATTCCCAAGATATAATAATAATTTAACTTTGCAAAGACTAAAACGAAGGGACTGTGTTGTTTTAGATTATTTATATTTCCCCCGTTGCGTTGCTAGTTACGAGTGGAGTATGGGAAGGAAATTCAAAAGTAGTTAGGGATAACAACATGGAAAAGGTGAGAGATAAATAGGTATGAGTTGACTAAGTACAAAGGAAATCCAGCAACAACAGGTCTAGTGACCCCTCTAGGCTGCTTGTCCTCCAAAACACTGAGGATCAAGTGTCCAAACAGTGGTTTAGAGTGGGTAAGGGAAAATTGGAAAGGTAACTACTGGCAAAAGAGGGATGGAGGGAAATTCATGCGATATTGCGGAGAGTGGTACTTGATTTAGGTGGTTAAGTCAGCCACGATATGCCCTGGGTTGGAATCCTGCTGGCTGGCGTAAATCGAGTTTGCAGCAGACTCTAATGTGCCGCCAATAGTTAACGAAAACGAACTACCTCAGCCATACACACTGGCTTCAGTTTAATCTGCTGTACGGTAGCGCTAATAAGCCATGTCTTAGCTGCCCTTACGTTTGGCTCGCTTTGTACTGTATTAATGTCTGTTAGATGTTGAATAGAGCGGGTAAGTGTAAGAATATGTTTGTATATCTCACTCCAAATGAATATATCATGTTCAGATATTGCTGATGCCAATTATTTACTTATTTCATTACTTATTTATTTTACCGACGGTCCCTTGTATGAAATGACTAACCCTTAAATTCCTTGCTAGCAGGTGGGGGGGGGGGGGGGTTAGTATGGCGAGGGATGGTGTAAGAATGAGTCAGTAGGGAGACAAGATGAGTGATACTGGAGCGAGATACAAGGTCTCTGACGTGTACAAAGGAAAACAAGCAGCAAGATAATTATATATATATATATATATATATATATATATATATATATATATATATATATATATATATATATATATATATATATATATATATATATATATATATATATATATACAAAAAAGGGGGGTGCAGTAAGACAACCGCAAATACCAATGGAAGGGTCTGTATTTTAATAAGCACGCATATTTAGAATGTTTCAAACATTCTAACAGTATTTTATAATAAAGTTTTATTTTTCTTTGCTACTAATATTGTTAGTCATATATATATATATATATATATATATATATATATATATATATATATATATATATATATATATATATATTGATCCTTACGAGTCTGCTTGTAACTTGGTGGCTGGGAGGGTTGGACAGAGACTTCGAGGGGAGGTATGGTGGAGCATTTTGAAAATTATTTAAATTGGGTAACTCAATAATGGATAATTCAGGGTGGGTGGGACTCGTTAGCCTTGGTCGGCAACTCATCTAAGGGAGACAACCTTATACAAATCCGAGTGGATGGGACTCGTCAGCCTTGGTTGGCAACCTGTCTAGGGGAGTAAACCTGATACAAATCCGTACTGCTTACCTAAGGGTAAGGCAGGTTAGTGGATGGATCAGCGGAACATCACTGTAGAAAAATAGTGCTAACAAGATACACAGAGGGCCTCGGAGTCGGACGGATCCTAAATTGAGTGGTCAATCCTGTAAGTCCTTCACTAAACTGGCTTGGGTTGTCCCTCTCACAGGGAATAGGTCCGTTTGGGGGCATTCTGTGTATGGCCACCCTCGTAAGGGGAGTAAGGCGTCCGGCAATAGATAGATAGATAGAATAATGGATTGGTAGAAACTAGTACATGTAGTGTATGGAAAATAATAGATTTGTAGGCCCCCATACAAAGATTAAGGTACGGTGATAGGTGAGAGAGAGGGGGAGGGGGCTAGTGTACCTTACAGGCCAACCGGTTGCATGACCCAAGAAACCAGTGGAATTGCAAAAACTGGGTTACTGCGTGGAGAGGCGGACGTTACAAGAATCAGTGGGCGATTAGGAAAGCATATTGGGTTAATTTCAAATGCTCCAGCATTGGTGTTATCGACTTAATAAATTACTAGAAAGGTCTAAACTTATATATTGAAATCGGAATATTTAATTCGTAAAGGGATCAGTTCCGAGTAGGCATACGAAATACTCGCTGAGAGTTTATTAGTATTTAAACTAATTATGTACTGCTAAGCTGAACATAATATGGTATAGATTACATTAACAGTACCGGTAATTATATATTGTTTACACACACGTACTTACGTTAAGTCCAATTGCGGTAGGCTATTATAACACTCCTATGCACTAATAAATGAATATATAATCCTGATGTCAATGCCAGATAGTAAGGCCGTAACACACATGTACCGGTAACCAACATTGACCGCCACTCCTCACATCCACGGGTTTTTCGATAAATTAATAACCGGGCGTCATTCTTCTAACCAAACAGTAGCTGTACTTGAAATATTTATACCAGTTTAAATTGGTTTAATAATAATATTAATAATAATTAATAAATTATTATATCAGAATAAGTAATACATACATTCCTAACGCCAGCAATAGGTGTAGCACGTAAAAAAAATGTGTTGGTTGTGGTGGGTGGGGGTATCCTTGGTGTAAATGGCATTGTTGGTTGTGGTGGGTGGGGGTATCCTTGGTGTAAATGGCATTGTTGGTTGTGGTGGGGGGTGGGGGTATCCTTGGTGTAAATGGCATTGTTGGTTGTGTGGTGGGTGGGGGTATCCTTGGTTTAAATGGCATTGTTTGGTTGTGGTGGGTGGGGGTATCCTTGGTGTAAATGGGCATTGTTGGTTGTGGTGGTGGGTGGGGGTATCCTTGGTGTAAATGGCATTGTTGGTTGTGGTGGGTGGGGGTATCCTTGGTGTAAATGGCATTGTTGGTTGTGGTGGGTGGGGGTATCCTTGGTGTAAATGGCATTGTTGGTTGTGGTGGGTGGGGGTTATCCTTGGTGTAAATGAATTGTTGGTGGTGGTGGTGGGGGTGGTTTTCCTTGGTGTAAATGGCATTGTTGGTTGTGGTGGGTGGGGGTATCCTTGGTGTAAATGGCATTGTTGGTTGTGGTGGGTGGGGGTATCCTGGTGTAAATGGCATGTTGGTTGTGGTGGGTGGGGGTATCCTTGTGTAAATGGCATTGTTGGTTGTGGTGGGTGGGGGTATCCTTGGTGTAAATGGCATTGTTGGTTGTGGTGGGTGGGGGTATCCTTGGTGTAAATGGCATTGTTGGTTGTGGTGGGTGGGGGTATCCTTGGTGTAAATGGCATTGTTGGTTGTGGTGGGTGGGGGTATCCTTGGTGTAAATGGCATTGCACCCTCGGATCTTGACCTTTTACCGCTAGACTCGCTGTCTTTTTCCGGCAACATTTGATCCACAACTAGTCAGGAGAGTCAGAACAGTGTTTATCCCGGCAACTAACTTCAAAATTGTCGAGTGTTTTGTTTCAGTAACTTTGATCAACATAATGATCATATATATTTAGTATACCCGGTAGTTGCTTTGAAGTTGTCTGCTAGATTGGAGTTAGAGAGAGGATAGTTGTGTAGATCATTAGCATTTACCAGTGTATTATTCTAACTTTCAGAGCATACAGAGAAAGATATGTTGGTCAAAATGCTAGTGGGTCTATGCACTTTATTTATTGATTAAAGGACCTCCATGATGCACTGACGTATGCACAATACATTCATTGAACTAGAAATTTAATTTGATGGGTCTATGGATTTTTTTTCTTTTTTCGAAAACTTAATTTTGGCAACATTTTGGTGTGTGTGTGTGTGTGTGTGTGCGCGCAAAATAATGTTTATTACATATATGTTCATATTTACTTTACATATACATATCATAAATGCCCAGTTAGCAGCACAGAACAGTTTAAATACTATTTTGCACTGGTGTCGGTAACTAGTCTGAAGGTAGTTTATGTTAGGTAGCAAGTCTTATATGGAAGTTAAGAATTGCCGAATAAAAAACGTTGGCGGATAAATAGCTCCTGTGAATCCGGGTTTGGTCTGTGAACTTGGTGGCTGGAGGGGTGGGCAGGTATTTTTTCACTACAATGGACAAAGGCGAGCAATGTCAGCAGCTTGTGTGAATGGTTAATTGGAGGCTAATGATGATGTTTATATTTAGATATATGGTTTATCTTCGCTCTTGTAACAGTTTCACCATTATAATATTCTTCATATTTATCTCAACTGTACAGTTTATCATGCAACTAATATTAGGCTAATGATCTCTTGTTACCTCCGTCAACGAAGTTGGACAGAGGGTCTGTTTTCGCTCCACAAAGTTATGAGTCGATTTTCGCGAAATTTGGTTTGCAGATAGATATTCCGGTACGCCAAGGAAGAAGTGATTCAATTTAGGAGGCGATCCGGATCATATCCTGGAACTCAGATCCAGAAGAAAATTGAGGTCTATGATATTAAGGGGGTACTGCTTGGTTTTTCGTTTATATATGTATATATTTTATATATTTTTGTTTTTAGTTTCCTCGCTAGACTTCGATCAAGCTTGAAAAAACACCCCCTAGACCCCCCTTTAAGATAAATTTGTACATTTTTCGATAGAAAAATGTCCTGGCCAATGGCTGATTCCTTTTAAAATTACAGGCTCGCTCGTATCGCTCGCCAGGGATAAATCGACACTTTAATGGCACGAAAGGTCTTGAAATTGACAACGAAATTGGGCGTAAGGTATTAAAATCACCAAACTAATAGAAGGAACGTCTTAAAATATGAAAACTAATATGTTAAACACGAGGGAGAAGGAGGTCCATAAATAGCGAGTAGTACCCCCTTAATGATACAGAACCAGCCAGCGTAGGTAGAGGTATGCGCTCTACCAAGTGATCCTCTAGTTTATCTTAGCTCTTTTAACAGTTTCAGTATTCTAACATAACCTTGCCAACTTCTGTACTTCATTCCACTTTTTCTTGCAACTTGAGTAACAATTTTGTGTTCAACTTTCATAGCTACTTTCATCCAACTTTCCGCTTCAAACCAATTATGATCTCAACTTCCTACTATTTTGTTTTGTTTTAGTCTAACCCAAAAGGAAGGTACAGGTACCCGTATATAACATCTGGAGTTTTACATAATGAGTATTTTTCTGTACCAATATATTTATACGGCTTGCACTATATGGAATTTATACGGCTTACACTACATGGAATTTCAAGGATTGTAGATACATCACCAGATGAAAATCGCGTTGGCATGTGTGTATATTTCTACAACCGGGTTATAAAATATGACAACACATCTCCTTATTGTATTGACTCCCTACAAATACAAAAATGCTCTCTGAAGTGTTATATTGTATTCAGTGTTATAGACATGACATAGGCTACTCTAATAATCAGGTGCAGACAAATAAATGGTATAAACATTGGTTATAGTGATATTGATTAAGGTTACACTATTAAAACCAATGGTAGGACAATTATACCGGGATATAAAGTAATTTATAAAGTAATTTATATTCTTATATTAGATGGGTGTATTAATGATTAACCTTAACAAGATACGATGACGCATTTCTTTTCTGTTTTCTATCTCTTAACAAGATACGATGACGCATTTCTTTTCTGTTTTCTATCTACTATTAGTCGATTTTATTCAGATTAGGCATATGGAAGTCACAGGATTACATGGGAAAGTATTTACCCTTTTGATTCCCACAGATCCTTCCAAAGCTGTATACAATCGTCTAATAAAAGCCAGAAGAAAACTCAAAATGCGTCATAATCTTCAGAGGGTTAACTTTGTGTATACCTGTACTTGAATGGGTTTATCAGTACCAATGTAAAGACGAGGTTAGATCAGTTTAACCCCTACCGTACCGGCGACGTCTTTTTAGTAGTACTGTAGCTATATTTAGACGATTCTGTGCAGTTTAAGGAGGATTTGTGGTACCGTAGTAAATAAAGTTAATTGAGATAGTTCGAAGCCTGTTAATTGCTGGAGGCCCTTTCTAAACGGAATAAAATCGTCTAATAGTAGCCAGAATAAAACTAAAAAGACGTCGTCGGTACAGGAAGGGTTAAGCTATGTTGCCTAATGTGCATGATGCTGCACTACCCCGTCTGGTTTGGATTAATAAAAACCACTTCCGGGTACCGGTGCCGCCTCTAGTAGTAAGGTTGGCCAAATAAGTCAGGTCTCCGCTGTCATTATGTTTACCTCGCTGTGTGTTGTATTAATGTCTGTCAGATGTTAAATAGGGTGTGTAAAGATAGGGACATACCTTTTGATAACTTTTGATGTGTTCGCCACTCTTCTAGCGGCACCAAGGAGCGCGACGCCCCTCGTTATGGGTGGTGTTTGTATATCTCACTCGAAATTATTAATTAAAGCTTAGTGACAATACCAATTATTGATCGAAATATACTTTGCCGCGACATCAGTTTTGGCCAACTGTACCTCGGGAGTATTGGTGTTGATTCTCTACACTTATCATCCGTTAACCCCTTGAGGATCATGACGCGTTGTGACCGTTTATTCTGGCTATCATTAGACGATTGTATACAGCTTACGGGTGATCTGTGGGAATTGAAAGGGTAAAAACTCTCGTTTAACCCTCTGCCTGGCATATGCCCTTCGTAATATGTATATATATAATTGATTAATGATAGCCAAAATAAACTGCCAAATGCATGCGTCATAATCCTCAAGGTGTTAAACACTAAAGATAAGGGTCCATTATAGTGTGGCTGGTGGCTGGTGCTATCCGGAGTGTCACTGATAACTTTTTTTTTTTTTTTTTTTTTTTTTTTTCCCCACTGATACGCTATTTTCACACCTGTCGTCATGCTAGTGGCTACCTTTTTCAATTATGCTTTCCGTGTTAGTGATAACGTAATTTTAGACCAGGTGTGTTCCAAATTAAGTTTTACCGATGGAAAATAATCAGATAAACACCTGTGTAACTCCGCCTTACCTGAGGATAAATGTTCGTGTGACTACGCCGTACCTGTGTGTGTGTGTGTGTGTGTGAGAGAGAGAGAGAGAGAGAGAGAGAGAGAGAGAGAGAGAGAGAGAGGCTTGATAATGACGTAAGTAAGTTGGGTGACGGGATGTTAATTTGACTGTACTATCTAGTATTGTCAGTAAAAAGTTGATCTGATAGTGTTGTGGTACCGGTATGTCGTGATACCGGTACTGTGTGTGTTTGTGTGTGCACGCGCACATGCTGTTTACTTAGCTTTTATTTCTTCCTGCTAATTGATTATCTTATATTAATTTGGTGATATACTTCACAACAAAATAGAAAAATTCTCTGAAGGTTGATCTAAAAGACCGAAGTTGAGGTCCAATAATTAATATGGGGAATTCTGTGTCTATTGATTATGTTATTACAGGTATTATATTTATAATAATGTATTATTTTATTATTGGTAGCAGTAGTAGGCCTATAATAAATGTATGTTCAATGTTATAGCATAATTGTCCTGAATGTGGATGGTTGAGAGTTGTGACTGGGTTGATTGGTGTGGTGTGAGTGGCTGTTCTGGCTGCTCAAGTTAGTCTATGGTTCACTGACTGACTGTGCGTGTGTGTGTGTGTTTGAGTGTGCTTGTGAGAGTGAGAGTGAGTGTATGCTGGTACTGTGTGTGTGTGTGTGTGTGTGTGTGTGTGTGTGTGTGTGTGTGTGTGTGTGTGTGTATTGTGATTGATGTGTACAATGTGTGTAGCTGAACTAAATTAAGTAACTCTTGGTTAATTGTCTGCCTGGAGTGACGTGTGTGTGTGTGTGTGTGTGCACTGGGTGGTGAAGTTAATCCCTGGTTCACTGACTGCCTGGAGAGAATACGTGTGTGTGTGTATGTGTTGGTTGAAGCTTCGTTACCTCAGACTCAATTACTCAGCTACCGCATCTCATTTATTCCTTCACTGGCTTTGGCTGAATCATTGTTTATGGACTAATTAGGTAATTGGTTCATTCTTTATGTATCATAATTGACTTGTATTTATGCTTTTTTTTTTTTTTTTTTTTCCCCAAACTTACTTCCTCTCGGGCATAGGCTGAGAGCCTTAACATTCACCGCTTTACAATGAACAGTGAAGCGCGTGAGGTCTTGTTCCAGTCTAGGGAGTGAGACATGTGAAGTACGTAGAGTACAAGAGCACCTGCCATCTTGCCTTCACATGAGGCACGGTGCTCACTCATGGCCCGAAACGACCCCATCTCTGAAGCCACCTCGTTCCTGTGCTTCACTGTCTCACCCCCTACACTCGGACTCTCATACTTACACACACACAACGCCACCTGTTGAGCAGATAACTCACCAGGCATTGCACCCCTATATCATATTTTGAATATGGGAATATTCATACAGTGCTATTTAATCAGGGAACAATGAGGGTATTTTATTGACGTTTCGGTGGGCTTGTGGTAATGCACTGATACCAGGTACAGCACAAATTCCATCCCAATAATATCTTCCCATTGATACATCGGGATTTGAACCCGGGACCTTTGGATTACCAGGCCAGTGGCAAGACCACTCCACCACACCTCCCCTAAACAAGTTATTAATGTTTGGTACATTACCTTAATTAACTTATTTATTTTTGGTACCGTACATTACCTTTATTAACTTTGTTTTGTGTCTGACATACTGATGTTTAATTAACCTCTAAAGCACTATGACGTAATTTTCATCATATGTTGGTTACTATTATTATGTTCCTTCCAACAACCAACCATACTCCTAAAATCGATTAATGAAATTTACAAACACATGTGGCAGTCCGTGGACTCGAACCCAGGATGCTCACACCGAAAATCAACACCTTATACATCGCACCACGAAGACAGTTAGACGATTTTCTTTAGTTTACAATATACTTCTAGGACTCCAAGGGGTACATACGATCTCCATAAACCCTCTGACTAACATAGGTCCTTCTCAAACTGCACTAAATCGTCTAACTTTAGCCAGAATCAAAGGTGAGGTGTCATCGTGCTGAAGGGGTTAAGGGGAGATTTCCACTTCAGGGATGTTTTTCTTGACCCCCTTCTCCCTCATGTTTAGCCCCATTGCTTTTGATATTATAAAACGTTCGCCCCATTAGTTTAGCGATTTTAAGAACTTTCACCCCATATTAAGACCTTTCGTGCCATTCAGGTGTCGATTTTATCCTGGCGAGCGATAGCGAGCCTGTAATTTAAGAGGAACCGGCCTTCGGCCGGGAAATTTTTCTACCGAAAAATGTACAAATTTATCTTAAAAGGGACTCAAGGGGGTGTAATTTTAAGCTTGATGGAGGTCTAGGGAACAAAGTAAATACCTTCCCTTAATGACCTGTATTACCACCCATTGAATTGTGTATTGTTTACTTCGTGTACTTCTTTGTTATACATGACTTGCAATTTTTGTATTGTTATTGAATTGTTAAGTTTAATTAAATTATTTGTTAATATTAGCTTACCAGCTGTGATTGATTTAATTAATGATTGATTATTATTCACATTGTGTATAGCATTGAATTTAATGTTGTGTTTTAATATACTGACATGATTAGATTGTGTGTGTTTTGTAATAGTATTTTTTGTTTTAATACGATTTTTTTTTTTTTTTTTTTTTTGGGGCATTTTAATCTTCTATATTAATTTTGTTTTATTAATGTGTTATTGTTCTCCTTCCAGGTGAGTGTTGACATCCCCGCTGGAGTATTATTAAGGCAACATCAGGTAGTGTGCTGATCCTAATGTTTTATTATGTTTTATCCACCAACCAACTTCACCTCTAAACTCAATTAATGAAATCAACAAATACATGTGGCACTCCAAGGACTCGAACCTAGGATACTCACATCGAAATTCCGCGCACTTATGCATTACGCTATAAAGGCAGTTTTGATGTGTGACCTGCAAAACGATCACCTTATGTGTGTGGGTTTTGGTTACCACTAAACGATTTTGCTCGGCTTTAGACGAATTTTTAGGAGTGAAATGGGGAAATTTATCTCGATTAATTCTTTGGCTAACAGATATTTACTAACCTGAATAAAATACGTCTATTTATAGCCTGAATACACGGGACAAGGCGTGATGGTACTAAATACACGGGACAAGGCGTGATGGTACTAAATACACGGGACAAGGCGTGATGGTATTAAAATGGTTAAGGGGGGTCACAGGTTTTTAAAAAATCTTTCTCTCTTTCTCTGGCTTGTATCCATTCGGCCCCATTAAGCCAACTGTTTTAAGACGTTTATCCCCATCCAGGTGATGACTTCCTGGCGAGCGATAGCGAGCCAGAATTGTATGGAGAAATCAGGCTTCGCCGGAGACATTTTTTTATCGAAAAATTTACAAATTTAGCTTGCTGTCAAAACAAAAATATATAAATGCTGGCTCGCTACCCCGCGCCAGGAAAATATTGACACCTGGATGGGGGTAAACGTCTTAAAACAGTAGGCTGAATGGGGCCGAATGGATACAAGCCAGGGAAAGAGAGAAAAGGAGAGAAAGATAAAAACAAAATCCGGTGACCCCCTTAACGTAGTACGGTGTGTGTGTGCGTGCGTGCGTGTGCGTGTGTGTGCGCAGGATATTGGCTGTTGGTGAACTGGTCGCGTATTTCCCAGTGTGTCACGCGGAGTTACACACAACGTCTACTGTGGTTGAAAGTCAATACGGCCACAACAGAATCCTCCCCATATCAATCATTGATTAAGGGGACAGTGGCTGTTTGTTTGGCCTATTAATGCATTTATTCATATATTTTTATAGTTTCCTCCCTAGACCTCCATCAAGCTTAGAAAAACACCCCCTAGAGGCCTAGACCCACCTTCAAGATAGATTAGTACATTTTTCAGTGGAAAAAATTCCCGGCCAAAGGCCGATTCCTCCTAAAATCACAGGCTCGCTATCGCTCGTCAGGAAAAAAAATGACACCTAAATGGCACGAAGGGTCCTAATATTGACAAAGAAATGGGGTGAAAGGTTATACAATCCCTAAATTAATCCATACTCATATCAAAACGTCCCCATACCTAAACGTCCCCTAAACATTAGGGAGAATGGGGTCCAGAAAACGGTATGTCTCCCCTTAAGAGGGATCTGCCTTGTTTTGGCCAATCGGCTTTCTGCAGACTCCCATTTTCTTGCGTTCTTATACCTAAACGTCCCCATACCTAAACGTCCCCATACCTAAACGTCCCCATACCAAAATGTCTCCATACTCATATCAAAACGTCCCCATACCTAAACGTCCCCATACCTAAACGTCCCCATACCAAAACGTCCCCATACCTAAACGTCCCCATACCAAAACGTCCCCATACCAAAACGTCCCCATACCAAAACATCGCCATACCTAAACGTCCCCATACCAAAACGTCCCCATACCTAAATGTCCCCATATCAAAACGTCCCCATACCAAAACGTCCCCATACCTAAATGTTCCCATATCAAAACGTCCCCATATCAAAACGTCCCCATATCAAAACGTCCCCATATCAAAACGTCCCCATATCAAAACGTCCCCATACCAAAACGTCCCCATACCTAAACGTCCCCATATCAAAACGTCCCCATACCAAAACGTCCCCATACCAAAACGTCCCCATACCTAAACGTCCCCATACCTTAACGTCCCCATACCTAAACGTCCCCATATCAAAACGTCCCCATACCAAAACGTCCCCATATCAAAATGTCCCCATATCAAAACGTCCCCATATCAAAACGTCCCCATACCAAAACGTCCCCATATCAAAATAGCTACACTCTCCTAGTTTAAGTTACCCAAACCTACCCTAATATAGTCCAAGCTAAACTAACCAAGCCTAATTTAACTGATTTAACCCTTTAACCCTTTAGTGTTGTGGCTGTTGTAATGTATGCCTGTGACTTTAGTGTTGTGGCTGTTGTAATGTATGCCTGTGACTTTAGTGTTGTGGCTGTTGTAATGTATGCCTGTGACTTTAGTGTTGTGGCTGTTGTAATGTATGCCTGTGACTTTAGTGTTGTGGCTGTTGGCTGTTTTAGTGTTGTGGCTGTTGTAATGTATGCCTGTGACTTTAGTGTTGTGGCTGTTGTAATGTATGCCTGTGACTTTAGTGTTGTGGCTGTTGTAATGTATGCCTGTGACTTTTGGGAGTGTGGCTGTTATACCCCTTCAATTACACGACGATTGTTTTACCATAATTATGCTGCTGTTAGATCATTGTACTCGGCTAACAATGAAAGCTCGGGTAATCTTCGAAATCTCAAGGTAGCTAACATTCATGGAGAGTTGTCGTTGAAATATTCTGAAGGTAGCTTGAATTCATTGGGAGTTATTGGCGTTAATATATATATATATATATATATATATATATATATATATATATATATATATATATATATATATATATATATATATATATATATATATATAATGTGCAGCGTTTGGTATGTCCTTGTAACTTATAAGACTCTTTAGACTTGGAGGGGGGATGGGTCGTTTTTCTGGTCCCCTTTCTCCCTCGTGTTAAGCCCCCATTTGTTTTGAGATTATAAGGCGTTAGGTCCATTAGTCTGGCGATGTTAACACCTTTCGCCCCATTTCGTTTATCATTTGTGTGACCTTTCGTGCCATTTAGGTGTCGATTTTTTTCCCTGGCAAGCGATAGCGAGCCTGAAATTTTAAGAGTAACCGCCATTTTTTCTACCGAAAAATTTACAAATTTATCTTGAAGGGGGGTCTAGAGGGTGTTTTTCTAAGCCTGATGGAGGTCTAGCGAGGAAACTAAGAACTATAGGAATAAATGTATTAATAGACCCCAAAAAGGGCTCATCTCCCCTGAAGGTGGCTATACTGGTGTAGCGTATAATGTATGGCTGGCTGTGCGTTTGGCTGCCTGACCTTGTCCAACTGGCTGTTTGAGCTGGCTGACTGGCTGGCCTTGTTCAACTCATTCTCAACGATCACGCCATTGTTCATATTCTGATAAACATTAGATGATTTTATTTATTTTAGGAAGACCCATTGGAATGAAAATGAGATACACCGATCAGACAATTCGTGCACTTCCATGGGTCCTTCTTATGCGGCATAAAACCGTCTGATAATAGGTACCGTATTACTAATTGGAGAAAGGCGTCATCAGCTCGAAGAACTGATGTTTGGCAAGTGCGTACGTTGGCTGTGTCGTCGAAGGGGTTGGCTTTACAAGGTTTTATGTATTGTGGAATTGTGCCTATTGTGAGATAGTATATAACATTTTCTAATATACCGTTCCTGTTTCTGAGGGCTATATATAACTGATACCGGGATTTATTTATAGATTTGATGTATTTGTTTGTATAGCTTTGTTTTTGTTTAGCTTTATCCGTCTTTAATGGGTGGCTTATCTAATATATAAGTATACATATCTAAGGCTGCTTAACTTCCTGTAACATGGCTATCTGATGACCTTGTAGCGAAATCTAAATCTCCATGGGTTTATCTGTGTTATATTTTACTGTTGGCCTTGGGCTCTTCCGATGACAGGGTGTGTGTTTGTGTGTGTGTGTTTCGTAGCTGATGATCGTTATATGCTTGCTCATGGTTGTCTATGGTGGCCAATTTGCTGAAAAGGTTATCCTTAGATGGCTCGGCTTATACTTGCAATTTATTGTACAATATATTATATTTTCTTTAGCATGTATATTAGTCAAATACAAACTTTGAATTGACAAAAATAATAATGGTTGAATTGACAAGCAGATCTAAGCCTATGTGCCAGTTAGTAGTCACGATTATGCTTTTGATTATGCCATTTTGTGGTGACTGATACCATTACAGTCCGGCTTTGTGGCTGTGGGGCTAATGTGTGACAGTTCTGGACAGGTACCGGTATATATTGTTGTGGGGCTGTTAGGTTATACTGTGTGGTACTGAGAGTTGCTTGGATGTATGACAGTGGCAGTTGTATGGCTGTGTGTAAACTGTATATTACATTATGTATCAGTGGTTGTAAATGTAGGCTTTGTATGCCTGGGTGGGTAGACTAATGTAGAGTGTCTGTGTAAGCTGTGCATGGCTATGTGGGTAGGCTGTATGTAAAGTGTGTGGTGTTGAGTGTGTGTGTGTGATTCTGACTGACTGACTGACTGAATGTATATGTGTGTGTCTGAGTAAGCTGTGTATGGCTGGTTGTGTGTCTGTGAGTAGGCTGTGTATGGCTGTGTGTGTGTTTGTGTGTGTGTGTCTGGCTGGTGACTCACACTCCTTCCCCTCCCACGGCCTCACATCGATCCCGCTCCCCAGGCGCCAGTACCCCCCTCCCCTCCTTTACCCTCTGTACCTACCCCGACCTTCCCCTCTATACCTACCCCTCCTTTCCCCTCGACCAGGCCCTTCCCCTCCCATTACCTTCCCTCCATGCCCATCCTCTCTCTTTCTGCTTCGTTTTCACTATCTGTCTTTTCCATCCCACCCTCCCCTCTCTTCTTACACCTCCTTTCCCCTCGACCAGTCCCTACTTCCCCTCCCTTCCTTCCCATTACATTTTCTCTCTGCCCATCCTCCCGATCTCTCTTTCTCCCCCCCCCCCCCCCCTCTCTGCCTCTTTCTACATATGCCTCCTTTATCCTCTACCGGCCCTCCTTGCCCTTTCCTATCACTTTCTCTTTTTGCTTCTTGTCCAATCTGGCTTTCCCTTTCCTGTACTGTTTAGCATATACCCCCCCCCCTCCGTCTATATATATCTCTCTCTCTCTCCTCATGCATTCTTATTTCTTGTCTTTTTCCTATCTTTTCCTCCTGTGTGGGTTCTTTTTCCATGCCTTCTTTTACTTCATTTGGTGTCCATCTTGTAATTATCACTTTATTATTCTTGTCCCCCCTCCACCTTCGATCCTTCCACTGCAGTACTTCTTCCTTTATGATCTCTCTCACTTTATTCTTGGTTCTGTCCTACTCTCTCTCTCTCTCTCTCTCTCTCTCTCTCTCTCTCTCTCTCTCTCTCTCTCTCTCTCTCTCTCTCTCTCTCTCTCTCTCTCTCTCTCTCTCTCTCTCCTTCCTTAGTAACCGTTTCACATTCTTATTCACATTTAATTTTACGAATATGTTCTCTTAATGTAATACTTAATTCATTTAAAACTTTTCCTTATATTTTTCTGTTTCTTGTAGTTTATTTCCTAGTCTATTTTCAGTATTCAATATTCTCGTTTTGTTTTTGTAGACTGGCATTTTTGTCCTTCCTCTCCTTTGTCCTCCCACTCCCAACTTCCTTCTTTCCTTTCTAGTCCCTCTCCCCGTGTCTCGGATTTCCAGTTTACTTTTACTTTTATTCTGTTCCTCGATTCTTTGCTTTGATTATTGTTTTTATATTTCCTCCATATTTTGCGTATTTGTTTAGTGTTCTTTCTCATATTTGTGTTTATCTTAGTGTTGTGCTATATATATTTCCTTATTCCTCTAAGACCTTTGTTTGATTATAGTTTTTCTTTTCCTCTTCACATGTTTTCGTTATTGTTTATATATTTTACTCCGTATTCGGTACTCCTCAACTATTTCCTCATTCATTTTCCTAGTGTCGTATGTCAGTGTATGTGTGTGTGTGTGTGTGTGTGTGTGTGTGTGTGTGTGTGTGTGTGTGTGTGTGTGTGTGTGTGTAAGTTCTGTGTTCGGTGTCCCTCCATCATCCCCATTCCTTCCTTCCCCTTAACCTTGCTAAGTTCCATTACCATTATCCCCTCCACCTCTCTCAGGCTTCGTTCGCTTGTCTCCTTTATATATCTGCTTCGTTTCTCTTCTCTAGCTTCGATTTGTATAGGCTATAGTTGTGTCTGCTTTTTAAGTTTGTTTATAGATTTGTATTTCTTATTTACCCGTTTATAGAGATTGAGGAATTATACCATATAGAGTGTATTTTATATATATATATATATATATATATATATATATATATATATATATATATATATATATATATATATATAGTATATCTTAACCATTATATTCTTAACAACATGCCTTTCATTTCTGTCAGTTTTCGTTTCTTATCTTATGACTTCTCTTCTTGCCCCCTCCTATATTTTTCTCTCCATCTGTCCTTTATTCCTTACCTTGCTTCTTCCCTCTCTTATCTCTTCCCTCTTCCTTCTGCCCCATTTGGCCATTATTCTCCTACTCTCACTTCCCCTCCCCACCTCTTCCCCCAGCTTTTATTTTATTTGTCTCATCATCCCTTCATTGCTTTCTTAATTCCTTTAGTTTGTGCCTCAATCATTCTTCTGTCATATTGTGCTTTTATTTATTCCCCTTTCCACCTCTTCCCAGCTTTTAATTGTTGTGTAATCCTCCCTTCTTCTCTTTCTCAATTCCGTTAGTTTGCCCCTCATTCTTCCTTCTGTTCTATTATCCCTTTTCTTTATCCCCCTTGAATCCTTTCCCCTGCTTTACTCTCCCCTTCTCACTCATTCCGTTTTCTTTATCCCCCTTGAACCCTTTCCCCTGCTTTACTCTCCCCTTCTCACTCATTCCGTTTTCTTTATCCCCCTTGAACCCTTTCCCCTGCTTTACTCTCCCCTTCTCACTCATTCCGTTTTCGTTACAACCTCCTTCTCTCTCCACTTCATTTCACCCTTGTCACATTTCGTCCTGGCTCCCTTATAGTATTGCCTTCCCTTCTTGCTTTTCTGTTTGTTCTCCTGTTTCCCTTCCTCTTCTTATTTCCTTCCCTTATACAGTAGGTTTGCTTTCCTCTTCTCTTCTCTTTTTCTTGTGTTCTTCCTTTATATTATTTTCTTTCCTTCTTGCTTTCTTGTTTGTTCTATTTACCTTTCTCCTTCTTTGTCTTCTTTTTGGTGGTGTAATGGTTAAGGTGTCTAGAACATGTGTGTGATAACGCGGGTTCGAATCCTGCTCTCATTAATTTCATTTGAGGTGTTTGGTGTTGTGGTGAAATTAAGAAAAACTCGTTTATCTTCTTAATTCCTTTCTCCTCTCGTTCTTCGTACCCCCGTATCTTTTGTTTTGTTTAATATAAGTTATCATTTTCCTGTCCCCCTTTCCATTATGTTTTTGTCATTTCGTTCTGCGTTAACTTTTTCTGTATTGTTTCCCGTGTTTTCTCTTTACTATTAAATGTATACTATTAGCCACTACAGCCACATGCAGAAATATATTGCCATTTACTTTGTGTCATAGTATTTCACCTTCCTCCCCCTCCCCCTCCTTTATTACCGTGTGTTTCGTTGTTCCCCCCTGTTTACTCTGCCTATTTGTGGATTCTGTGTTTTATATTCTTCATTCCTTTAACTTTCACTCCATTCCTTTCATTGTATTATGTTTGTATATTTCTATTTCTCAGTTTATTGTTGCTTTTATTCCTTAAACTGTTTACGCCTTTACTTTCTGTTGTATTATGCTGTTTACGCCTTTACTTCCTGTTGTATAATGCTGTTTACTGTTTACGCCTTTACTTTCTGTTGTATTATGCTGTTTACGCCTTTACTTTCTGTTGTATTATGCTGTTTACGCCTTTACTTCCTGTTGTATTATGCTGTTTACGCCTTTACTTTCTGTTGTATTATGCTGTTTACGCCTTTACTTCCTGTTGTATTATGCTGTTTACGCCTTTACTTTCTGTTGTATTATGCTGTTTACGCCTTTACTTCCTGTTGTATTATGCTGTTTACGCCTTTACTTTCTGTTGTATTATGCTGTTTACGCCTTTACTTTCTGTTGTATTATGCTGTTTACGCCTTTACTTTCTGTTGTATTATGCTGTTTACGCCTTTACTTCCTGTTGTATTATGCTGTTTACGCCTTTACTTTCTGTTGTATTATGCTGTTTACGCCTTTACTTCCTGTTGTATTATGGTTGTGTTTCTATTTTTCGTTTCTTGTTGTTTTCCTTTGTACTCCTTATTGTCTTTGTTGTTTACTCTGCGTATTTGTGGACCCTGTGTTATATATGATCTCCCTCTGTATCCGCTACTTTCATTTTCTTGTTTACTTTCACTCCTTCCATTTTATTGTTACAGGTTTGCGTGTTGCTAGTTCTCTCTCTCTCTCTCTCTCTCTCTCTCTCTCTCTCTCTCTCTCTCTCATCTTTTCATTTTGGAACCCATCTGTTTCATTATTCTCCCCTCTTGCTTCTGACCCCCCCCCCCCTTCCCATATGTGTGTGTGTGTGTGTGTGTGAGAGAGAGAGAGAGAGATTCATAGCATACCTATACTATTGTCTCTTACTTGTTTTTACTACATTGCATTATACAAGTGTCTATACCGTACATAACTTATTTACCCTTTCCCTCTCCTATTCCTTTATCCACATTCCGCTTTCTCTTTATTCTGGGTAAACAATCCGCCTATTTTGGTGTGGGACTACATTGTTCCTTCTTTCTTCATTGAGCGTTTTATGTGCACTCTTATTCAGATTGTTTCCCTACTGCTATGCATATAATAATAGGCTATACACACCTAGTGGGTCAATAAGTAACCACCGTTCTTTATCACTTTCTAATCATTGTTTATATAATTGGGCTATTTCCCATATGTAATTGACCAGTATATGGTACGGTATTATGTATGCCCATTTGCCTTTATTTAATATATGTTTTATTTATTCCATTGTTTCCATTACAACTTCAAGCAATGCATTTTGGTATCACCTTTCTCCCCTGTTACCTTTAATTGTTCTTCTATATTTATTTTGTATTTTCACGTTCCGTTTTGCCATTAACACTACATTTATCGCGTCTCCCCCCTCCCCATTTGACTTCTTGCTATTTTCAGGGCACAAGGAAGTTGGAGCTGTGGGCATCGATATTTAGCAGTATTACTAGCTATAATACGGTTGGAATACGTATATAAAATACTTAAATCATATTCAATATCCTTCCTAGCCATCAGAGACATTAATGTTGCATTCAATATTTACGGCTCCAACTTCCTTATAGCCTGACCCTCGCCAGTGGTCAATTGCCAATGTTGCTACCTCGTTGAGGTGTCCCCCCATAAGCTTTTACCAGCCCATCAACTTTCTCCGGGCACATTCCGATCTTACCCATCCCACCTGCACATTCTTGCCTTGTTTGTTATACTGGTAGCATCTTCACAGTGTCGGTTTGTGGCTGGTTTAATGTTCAGGGTATGATGTATTTATTGTGTTGTGTTTGTGGCTGGTTTAGTGTTCAGGGTATGATGTATTTATGTTGTTGTGTTTGTGGCTGGTTTAGTGTTCAGGGTATGATGTATTTATTGTGTTGTGTTTGTGGCTGGTTTAGTGTTCAGGGTATGATGTATTTATTGTGTTGTGTTTGTGGCTGGTTTAGTGTTCAGGGTATGATGTATTTATTGTGTTGTGTTTGTGGCTGGTTTAGTGTTCAGGGTATGATGTATTTGTGTTCAGGGTATGATGTATTTATTGTGTTGTGTTTGTGGCTGGTTTAGTGTTCAGGGTATGATGTATTTATTGTGTTGTGTTTGTGGCTGGTTTAGTGTTCAGGGTATGATGTATTTATTGTGTTGTGTTTGTGGCTGGTTTAGTGTTCAGGGTATGATGTATTTATGTTGTTGTGTTTGTGGCTGGTTTAGTGTTCAGGGTATGATGTATTTATTGTGTTGTGTTTGTGGCTGGTTTAGTGTTCAGGGTATGATGTATTTATTGTGTTGTGTTTGTGGCTGGTTTAGTGTTCAGGGTATGATGTATTTATTGTGTTGTGTTTGTGGCTGGTTTAGTGTTCAGGGTATGATGTATTTAGTGTGTTGTGTTTGTGGCTGGTTTAGTGTTCAGGGTATGATGTATTTATGTTGTTGTGTTTGTGGCTGGTTTAGTGTTCAGGGTATGATGTATTTATGTTGTTGTGTTTGTGGCTGGTTTAGTGTTCAGGGTATGATGTATTTATGTTGTTGTGTTTGTGGCTGGTTTAGTGTTCAGGGTATGATGTATTTATGTTGTTGTGTTTTAGATCATCCCATGCATCTTAACACTTTATTTGTGTATATTTATGTATTTGTTATTTGTTATTTTTAGGATTTGCTGTACCTATTGTGTAGTATTTAAAACAATTCCATATAATAAGCCTTTTATATTTGTATTTATGTTTATGTTTACTGATCTATTTTCTGTAGTCTTGTTTACTCCATAGTTTATGTACGGTGTCTACTGCAGTATGTATATTTTCGTATACCGACAATTTGATTCAATTGTTTTTTTCTTCCATTTAAATATTTGCTTGCATTCACTGGAATTACTTTCTTAACTTGCCTTATGATCCATCCTTTATAGAACAAATAATATATGTTGAAGTTAAGTATTTCCATTTACCTGTAAGGAGTGTTCCTCCTTGAGGAAAGTGACAAATCAGTTAAGATGCAGGGTACGTTTGGCAACACATGAGTAATGTACACGTGTAGAGAACGACTGTCGGATTTGAATGCTTCCTAAAGTTTATATATATATTTGAAGGTGATATTTGTTTTAATGCATATAGAATTAAGGCGATTCATCTGCCTTATTACTACCCAATAACACGATCTGGTGGTCAGTTGCAGACTACTGTACTACCCACAGGATGACTTATACAGTCATGTGTTAGATATTGTACAGTTAATATAAACACCGTATGAGGAGGAGCACTTTATTGACAACGTTTCGCAGACAGCTTCTTTAGGTCCCTAACGTGCCTGGAGAAGCTATCTGCGAAACGTTGTCAATAAAGTGCTCCACCTCATACGGTGTTTATATTAATTCTGTCAACTCTTCTAAGTTATTTCAACATATTGTACAGTTGTTGAATACAAACTATTTTTACTATATATTTATATACTTTTATAGTACCGGTACTTTTAGTGTCGTCATACATACAGTATATTAGTTTTTAATTTTCCTTTCTAGTTTCGTGTTTATATTTTTCGGTTTCACATTCTCTTACAATTTATTTTCTAGTGTCGTTTGTTGTGATGTTCTCCTTGGGTCGGGTGTCTCCATCCCTTAGGTTCCTTTCACTTCTTCTAGTGTCGTTTGTTGTGATGTTCTCCTTGGGTCGGGTGTCTCCATCCCTTAGGTTCCTTGGGTCGGGTGTCTCCATCCCTTAGGTTCCTTGGGTCGGGTGTCTCCATCCCTTAGGTTCCTTGGGTCGGGTGTCTCCATCCCTTAGGTTCCTTGGGTCGGGTGTCTCCATCCCTTAGGTTCCTTGGGTCGGGTGTCTCCATCCCTTAGGTTCCTTGGGTCGGGTGTCTCCATCCCTTAGGTTCCTTGGGTCGGGTGTCTCCATCCCTTAGGTTCCTTGGGTCGGGTGTCTCCATCCCTTAGGTTCCTTGGGTCGGGTGTCTCCATCCCTTAGGTTCCTTGGGTCGGGTGTCTCCATCCCTTAGGTTCCTTGGGTCGGGTGTCTCCATCCCTTAGGTTCCTTGGGTCGGGTGTCTCCATCCCTTAGGTTCCTTGGGTCGGGTGTCTCCATCCCTTAGGTTCCTTGGGTCGGGTGTCTCCATCCCTTAGGTTCCTTGGGTCGGGTGTCTCCATCCCTTAGGTTCCTTGGGTCGGGTGTCTCCATCCCTTAGGTTCCTTGGGTCGGGTGTCTCCATCCCTTAGGTTCCTTGGGTCGGGTGTCTCCATCCCTTAGGTTCCTTGGGTCGGGTGTCTCCATCCCTTAGGTTCCTTGGGTCGGGTGTCTCCATCCCTTAGGTTCCTTGGGTCGGGTGTCTCCATCCCTTAGGTTCCTTGGGTCGGGTGTCTCCATCCTTTAGGTTCCTTGGGTCGGGTGTCTCCATCCCTTAGGTTCCTTGGGTCGGGTGTCTCCATCCCTTAGGTTCCTTGGGTCGGGTGTCTCCATCCCTTAGGTTCCTTTCACTTCTCTCCACTATCACGACTACGCCCTCTTCTTTACCTTCATTATGTTCTCTCTCACCTCTTTTCACACTAACTATTTCCCTTCTATTATTTGTACTGTATATATTTAGTTGTTTTCCTAGTGTATAATCTGTTATAATTTTCTTTTCTTTGTTGCTTCTTAACGTTTTCTTAATTATCTGTATATATTCCATTCAATTTGTAATTCGCTTTACATTATATTATTCATATTTCTCTTGATGTTCATTCGTGTTCAATATATATGTTAATCCATTTTTGTGCAATGTAATGTTCCATTTATTCTGTTTAATATTCTTTCTTGGCCACCCTTTTTACATATGTATTATAATTAATTATTCAACTTTCTTTAGTTTCCTTTCACGTATTATCCCTCTCTTGTATTTTGTTCCTTTCCTCCTTCAAACATAAATGCTTTCTCCTCAACCCGTGGCTTTGCATCACTGTAACCCCCCCCCCCCCCACCCTTCACCCTTCACCTTACCTCCTCCTTAGTCACCGCCTCAACTCTGTTTATACTTGAATAAGTTTCGTTTGTGTGTGTGTGTGTGTAAACAATGGTGGGTTCATAAAATTTTATAATATGTGTAGGTTTATGTGTAAAATAAGAGTGAACTGACAGTTTAAATGTACACATATTTAAGATAGTGTTTTAAGTTAGAATATATTCAGTAGGCTACTTTAACCCTTTGGCTGCGGCCATTTTTGGGCTATTTAGGGCATATTCAGGCACTCCTGTATGATAAATCAAGTATCTGCATTAAATGAAGTGTATTCTGCCGAAAACTAGGCGAGAATAGCTTCAAAATGACACCAGAACGGGCCCCGTACGTGGTCTGGTTCACCCGCAGTGGTGCCAGTGAAACGCGGGAAACCCGCTATTATGTAACACTCGCTCGCTTGGCAACACTGTTGGGAGACACAGAGAGAGACCTGCTCGAGATACAGTCAACCTCAGTGAGCCGCTCGGTGCTCTGAGGGTCGGAGGTGGGCCCCTCACGCTCCCGCCCACTGACACTCGATTTTTACGGTTTTTACAGGCTTATAGAGCCTGGAAATTGCTGTAACTTGCCAGGACGTTCCAGAACGTCACCCGCAGCGAAATGGTTAAACAAGTTTAAATATCGACAAATTTACTCGTAAGCATGCATAATTTTCGTTTGTACCTAGAAACACCGCCGCTTACATTGTGTGTGTGTGAGAGAGAGAGAGAGAGAGAGAGAGAGAGAGAGTGAGAGAGAGTCTGAGTCTGAGGCTGAGGGTGTGTGCGTGTTAGATGTGCAAAACTGAGACTGTATGTGCATATGTACATGCGTGTGTGTTTTGGTCATCGTTTATCTTGCTCTCCCTGTCTGTTACTGGCCCTCTATCTTGCTGTCTAATATCGTTCTCTCTCTCCCCACACCTCCTCTCTCTCTCTCTCACACACACACACACACACACACACACACACACACACACACACACACACACACACACACACACACACACACACACACACACACACACACACACACACACACACACACACACACACACACACACACACAGCCCGTAGCCTAGTAGGTAGAGCTCTCGTCTCACACACGAGGGGTCGGGGGTTCAATCCCCGGCCGGGCGGAGACAAATTGGGCTTGTCTCCTTTCATGTGTTAGCCTCAGTTCACCTAGCTGTAAATAGGTACCTGGAATAAGTGGACGACGTTGTGACGTCCCATCTGGGGTTGGCAAAAATGGTACAAGGCGAGATGGGTATCATATGGTTCACCTAAGCTGATGGCTACCTAAGCCTTCGGGCGAGACGGTACCGTCTATAGTGAGAATGGTACCATACAGATCCACCCTAAGCCTTCGTTTCCGATGTCGCCAATTGGCTAAAAATACAGACTACACACACATCCACAGCCATTCCAACGATACATATAACACCTACACATATAGGAGGCGGGAAATAACGAGCATGCTCACTCCCGCAATACAACTAGTGTAAGTACAACTAGTGTAAGTACACACACACACACACACACACACACACACACACACACACACACACAATACATTACATGAATTTATACATAGTATTTGTTCAGTTGGAATTAGTTTGTCAAATTGATATTTAATGTACCGGTACTTTGCAATTATTACCGTATATGATTAATACTAATATTATTCTCCTAAATGATGTTGCTGGCTTATATATATATATATATATATATATATAAAATTGGGTATTATTATTGTAGTATTTTGACAAAGGCACAGGTTGGAGTTTTGTGGGAGGTTATTTTAAAGATCTTTGGAAACCCCCTTTCTCTTCCTCCGCCCCTTGATCCTTCTCGTACTTTTCCCTCTCCAACATTTCCTCCTGTATTTCCCTGTTCTGTTCCTTGACTCTCCTTTCACTTCCTCCTTCATTTCCTAATTATCTCCACATTCATCCTTCGTCCCTCTCCTCTCTTCCCCCTACTCTCTCGTTTTCCCTCCCTCCTTTCCCTGGTTTCCCTCCCCCACCGTCCAACTCTCTTTAATCCTTGCAACCCCCCGCGCCCTCCTCCCCTCCCCCCACACCTGGGAGGCCGTTCACTCCATCCAGGGTCTGTCCCGCTGTCTGTGTGTCTTTGTGTCTGAAGGGCTTTGTATGCATGTTTGCGTTTGTCTGGAGGGTAACTGGGTATTCGTGTATATATCTATTCAGTATACAGTATATGCTATAGGTCTTGTATTATCCCTGGTATGTCTGTCTAGGGATTGGTCTGCCAATCTATGTCTTATTGAAATATATACGGTACCGGTACTGTATTTATGTTTAGTGTTCATGTGTCTGTCAGGTTTGTCTGCCTGTGTGAGTGTGTGTGTATCTGGTATTGCTTTGTGTGGGCGTATGGTATGTTATACCCAACTGCGGCATTCGGTATATTTATTAGATTTCTTGTCTACTTGAGCTTTTATGTAGCCCATGTTCTGTGCGGTTGCCTGTCTGTCTTTGCACCCCTTCCTACTAATTTGTCTCCGTCACAATAACGTTTTTCATTGTTTATATTTCCTTAAACACGTACGGTTAAGTTGCTGAGTGGTGGGGATGGAGTTGTTCTGTAGGGATAATTGTTTTGCAGTCTGATTACAATATATTGTAATTTGACTTAACAAATAGATAATTTGGATTTGTTAAACGTATCCTGTTCATAGTGGATGTTTTATCAGTCAACTAATATATATTTACTTACCCTGTTATTGGTGTGTGTATGTGTGTGTGTGTGTGTGTTGTCTGTCTCATCTGTATGTGTGTGTTCTCATATGTTTAGTTATCTGGTTATTGGTGTGCGTTTTGTGTCTGTCATTTGTATGTATTTGTTCTCATGTTTACTTACCAGGTTATTTGTGTGTGTGCATGTGTGTGTCATCTGTATGTATGTGTTCGCGTCTACCTTATGTTATGTTTGTACGTGTTGGCACCTGCATGGCTGTCATCTGTATGTATGTGTTCGCACCTCCCGTATATGTATGTACTGTATGTGTGTCTGATTCGCGCCTCCCATATATAGCCATATATTTTGTGTTATCATATACTGTATACTGGTATGGCACCTTGCGTAAGCAGCGTTAACACATACAGCAGAAACGAGTCTTGTTCCCCTTGTCTGGCCTTGGGTTATATAATGAAGATCTGCGCAAGTCGTATTATGCATGCTTTTCCCGCCAAGTTGGTTGTTTGTTTACCTTGTTTCATGGCTTGATTGCCTTGTTTGTTGGTGTGTGTGCCTTGTTTGTTAGTTTGTAAGTGCTTGTTGGTCGGTGTTTTTGTTTGTCTGTTTGCACGTTTCATTGGGCAGCTATTTGTTTCTTTGGATGTTTGTAGTTTGTGTGGTTGGTTGGTAGTGCCTGTGCTTTTGTTTGTGCATACTTTCATTATACATATTTGCTTCGGTTGTTTGTTGGTTTTAGTGTCTGGTTTTGATTATTTAAAGACCTATCTGTGTATTGTGAAAAACCTGTTATCCTTAGGCAAATGTAATATTCTGTAGAAGTAAGTTAATAGATGGATATATATATATAGCTTTTCATAATCCGTGTTGCTAGACTTCAAACACGCGAGCAACTGTGACTTCCAACCATCCGAAACACAATAAGTGATGTTTCGTAGGGGTAGGCCTATGGGTATAGGATTATGCTTGCTGTACATTATACTGTATAATGTTGGTTTGTTGTGTTGTTAATTGTTGGTACGTGTGGTACTGTGCATTGTTGGTTTTTGTGCATGATTTTCCTTGATGTTTGTTGTTAGTTCTCCTGTATGTTCATTCGATTGCCAATTTCTAGGCCTATGATCTTGGTTAGTAGGTGTTTGTTGTTATAGTCTTTGTACGGCACTTTAAGTGTGATTTTCGTTTGTATTGGTATGAACTAGTGTGATTAATGTATTTGTTTTGTTCGTTTGTCTTTGATTTCCAGTGTGTGAGAGAGAGAGAGAGAGAGAGAGAGAGAGAGAGAGATTGTGTGAGTGTGTGTTGTTTAATTAGTTTGGTGTTTGTTTGTTTGTGTGTGTGTGTGAGAGAGGTTGTGAGTGAGCGTGCGTATGTGTGAGTAGCACCCGTATGCGATCAATACACAAACTCTGTGGCTCCCAGGGGTCAATACTAATCCTAGCAAAATCGTCTGATGGTACCGGTATGCAGAATGATTAGGATATTATAATTCGTTCATTCATCAAGTCATTAAGGGACCCGGAGAGGACTGCCTTTGGGTTACATGAGGTGTTATCGGAAAAAAACATTTGTGATTCTAACATTATAGACCTTAATATATGTGTTCGGATGAGAGAGAGAGAGAGAGTGAGAGTGAGTGTGAGTGAGTGAGCGGAGTAATGGAAATAACAGCATAGCGGTAGATATAATACTACTGATAAAAGCTAATCTTAGTCTTTTTAGTAATATGGCACGGCTTTCATCCTGTCAGTATGGGTATTAACAGACCAATTTATTGGGTTTTAAATGAATGTGAGCGATTCGTAAAGGTCCTTCCGAAACTGAGAACAGTCGTGTATTATTAACCTGATTAATATTAATAGGACATATATAACCGTTAATATTAATAGGACATATATAGGACATATATAACCGTTAATATTAATAGGACATATATATAACCGTTAATATTAATAGGACATATAACCGTTAATATTAATAGGACATATATAACCGTTAATATTAATAGGACATATAACCGTTAATATTAATAGGACATATATAACCGTTAATATTAATAGGACATATAACCGTTAATATTAATAGGACATATATAACCGTTAATATTAATAGGACATATATAACCGTTAATATTAATAGGACATATAACCGTTAATATTAATAGGACATATATATAACCGTTAATATTAATAGGACATATATAACCGTTAATATTAATAGGACATATATAACCGTTAATATTAATAGGACATATATAACCGTTAATATTAATAGGACATGTATAACCGTTAATATTAATAGGACATATATAACCGTTAATATTAATAGGACATATATAACCGTTAATATTAATAGGACATATATAACCGTTAATATTAATAGGACATATATAACCGTTAATATTAATAGGACATATATATAACCGTTAATATTAATAGGACATATATAACCGTTAATTCTAGATGTCTGGAGCTTGATTGATAACCCTTTAGAGATACGAGGACTCATTTCAATTTTATTTCTCGCTTATTATTAGATGATTTTCTTCAGATTAAGAAGGTATATTGGCAGTCAGGGTTAGTTGAGATAGTCTGCCCTTTTAATTTCCACAGATTCTTCCTAAGTTGTATAAAATCGTCTAATGATAGCCAGCAAAAACTGTCAAAACGCAGCATAATCCTTAAGGGGTTAAGTCGTTTCATTGGCATGGTAGGAGCAGAATGGTTAGTACCGTAGTGTTTTTAATTTAATATGGTTACACTTGAAAATGCTTGTAACGAGTGTGCCTTTTTTTGGAATTAATAACAATCTAATAAGATCTATTTTAGACTGAATAAAATGTATTTTTGGTAACTAAGGAAGCATATAGTCAGCATCGGATAGACACATTTAATTGTTGAAATGCGGAATTCACAAACGGAGTACAACATTACTTGAGACCGAGTTGTGCCTCCTATGCTGAAGAAGAAAAAAAACATCTGTCGAGCTGTATGTGTACAGTAAGTTGAAAAAAGAAGATAATATTACAAAAACAAAAAATATTATAAAATAAATAAATAGTGATAACTAAGTGGAGGAAAGTTTAATCAGGTTGTCAGTAATAAGTGATGTTGAAATGTGTGTAGCTCGTCCCACACGCGAGGGGAGAGATATTACGCTATTATAAACCCTTACAACTACCAATTGTTAGCCTGGAGAGTGAGTGAGGAGAGTTACGTTAACTCATCTACAGTACCTACAGCCTTCATCTTGTATAGAGTGGCGAACACATCATCAAAAGGTATACCTGTGTTTGTTCTCTATCGTGTAGTGAGGTGGGAGTGTTACGTTAACTCTTTTACAGTAACTACAACTTCCATCTTGTTTACCTTCTTGTCCTTTATCGTGCATCTACAGTACAATGTTACTTGTTATTCTATTTTCGTGTAGAGTCGGCTAAAACAAAATTCATATTGGTAAATCTGATAATAGTTGATAGAAAAATGGAAATATGTGCAAGCATTTTGCTCGTTATATGCGTACCGGTATTTTATATAATTGTAGTGTATGTAATTTACATTATTAATTAAATGAAGCCCTTCGTGTCAACCTAATGATGCCCAAGAAGGACGATCATTGTGTATGATGAAATGTTGAGAAATAAAGAGGTGTGGCGAATGGTTCGGACTGAGGAAAGTGTGAGGATTTAATGTAATTCATGATGTAAATAAGTGTAATGACATAACTGAAGTAGTGAATGAACCACCTGACTTACGACAGGTCATGCAAACGTTCAGTAAAGTGTGTAATGTTAATCATGATAAAGTGTCGTAGAGATGGAATGAAGTGCAACATTGAAAGAATCGAATTATGGAGAATGAACCAACAATAGCAAGGAAAAGAAAGAAGTGCAAGCAGATATGATACATATTGAAATCAGTGATGAAATTCAACCGGAGATGAAGCTAATAAATTGCCTGCAGTGACAGATTCCTGAGAAATGATGAAAGTTGAGAAATTTATTGCGACGATGGGTTCATGGGAGACGAACGGGTGACGAGGTAAAAGTGACGAATTAATTGTTGTTACGAAATGGCCGAATATGAGTGTTGGGACCAATTTAACGAAGCAAGTGGTGTCGAAATGGACGTTCAAATTTAGTGAAAGGACGGATTTAGCTGTCAACGAAAATATGGTGGTGGGGTGGAAAATAAATCTAGAAGCTGAATATGGAACCTAAATATAGATGTTAGAAGTTGAGAGTTTTAATAAATGGAGGGAAGTAGAGAACGAGAGATAAAAAGGAGGAAGGTAGATAACGGGAAAGAAAAGGAGGAAAGGGATGAAAGATAAAAAATGGAAGAGAATGATAGTTAAAAAGAGAGATAGAGAGAATGTGAGAGAGTGGGGAAGAAAAAAGAACGAGAGTGAGTGAGTGAGTGAGTGAAGGAGAGCCAGAAGAAGGATACAAGAATAGAGATAAAGGAACGTATGAGCCATGGAGCAGGTAATATGGTGTAGCCTATCTCTCTTCCCTCCCCTCCCTCCCCCACCTGGTATGAACGAACTCTGGTGAAGATCCGGGAGGTGGAAGGTTCTCGCCCCCTCTTTGTGCCCTCCAGCAGCCACCTTCCTTCTTAGTCTTCTTCCTCCCACTCCTCCCTCTTTATCTTCCCTTTTCCCTACCTTATTTTCATTCTTCCCCACCTCTTTTCGTTTTCATCATCATCATCCTACTCCCTTCTTTATCTTCATGTTCCCCAATTTTCCTTCTTTTTCCCCACCTCTGTTCGTTTTCTTCCTCCTCTCTTCTTCCTCCCCCTCTTTAACTCTTTTCTTCTGCTTTCTTTTCCTTCTTCCCCCACCTATCTTTTGTTATCCTCCCCTCTCTCTTCTTCTCTCCCAATTGTTTTCATTCCCCCCTCTCTTCCTCCTCCTCGTCTTCCTCCACCCCCTCTTCTTCCTCCCCCCCCCCTCTTCTTCCTCCCCGCCTTCTTTATCTTCATTTGCCTTCCCTTCCTTCTTCTTTCATCTCCCTTTCCTCTGCCTATTATCATCTATTCCTACTACACGTCTTCCTGAATGTTCATGTTTTTAATGTTGCCTCTCTCCTACTTTCTTAAATAAATTCATATCGATTTGTTTCTTAATGTTTCCATTTTACTCACATCTGCTATGTGCTCGTATATTATTTACGTTCTCCCTTATTTCCTTCTCCTTCCTTTCACCTATTTGTTCTTTTCCCATAACCCTTTGTCTCTCTCTCCCCTTTCCTCTCTTCTTAAATATTTTCTCATTTTCCTCTAGCTTGTCAGTTTCCCCTCTTCCTTCCTCCTTTCTCTAGTTTGGTCGCCTGTAGTTTCTTTCCCTCTTTCCGGACTTTTTACGTGTTCAGTATTATGACGCTATTCTTTTTTTTTCTTCTCCGTTCATTGTCTTTCGTTTAATATTTCCTTCCTCCCTTTTCTTTACAGTTAGATCAATCCATTTTGTTCGCTTTTAGCCTAAATTATATTCAATTTAGAAAGGATGTGTCAGTTCTAGGATTAGTTGTGCTACCGTAATCATCAACCCTTTGATTCTTAGAGGTCGAGAGGTTCTTCCGAAGTTGAATACAATCTTCTTGAGATAGGTAAATTATAAGTCAGAGTTGCATCCTCTGATTGAAACGACTCAAGCTGGTGATTCTGAACCTATTGTAATCTAAATCAAGTTTCTGACCTAACGAGTCATACCAATTATAACAAAATTTTAGCTCTTATGAATACTGGAGGCTATTAATGATATACATAAAACATTGCACGAATGAGTAACCAGAGGTAGTTTTAAGAATGAGATTGTTCCTAAGCTAGATAAAATCAACGAAGGTTAACCGGAACACTTAAAAATAGCGTCATTGTACTGAAGGAGTTAAAATGCGGGGGAACTCATTTTTGGAGGCGATAAAAACTGGGGTACCTTTCTTGTGCATGTTTCAGACGAGTCCCTCTGATCTCTCCCTCGCCATTAATATTAGTTCACGTTTCTTGCTCATTAATTTTCTCTTGATCCTTCCTCTTTCACTTTTTTATTCACTCTTGGGTTTTCCCTTGCTCACTTGCTTTCTATTTTTTAGTCCAATTCACCCTTCTGATTCATTCTTTGAGTTTAGGAGTAAAGTTGGTTAGTGGAGAGAACATAATTAATAAATATATATATTTTTTTCTCTGATCGTTCTTTCTCTTTCCTCCTGCCCCACCCTTCCTCCTTACGTTTCTTTCGTCAATCTTTTATCGTCCAACTCCCTTTGTTTGCATCTCTTATTCCCATATCCATCCTAACTTTCCAATCATGCTTTCGACTTGCAACTCCTTTCATTCCCTCCCCCTCCTCACCCCTTCCTCTTGCAATCCCTCTCCTCTGCTTACTACCCCATCCCCTCTTCTTACCCCTCCACTTTGCATTAATCCCCCCTTCCTCTCTCATTACCTCCTCTTTGCGTTCATCCACTCCTCCTCTTTCCTCTCCTCCGTCTCGTCTACTTCTCCTCTCCCCCGCCCCCTCCCTCACATTGCATTCATCCCCTCCTCTTCTCTCATTACCCCCTCTTTGCATTCATCCCCTCCTCCTTCTTCCTTACCCCTCCTCTTTCCTCTCCTCCGTCTCGTCTACCCCCTCCTCTCCCCCTCCCTCACATTCATTCCCTCCACCACCTGTTGTCGTTTTCCTCTTGCACCTCATTGCCCTTGGTTTTGTCTCTTTGTGTCTCCCGTCTTCTGTTTTGGTCACGTAATATATATTCTGGTCGCATCATATCCCTTCCTCTGTTCTTATCATACGTCGTGTTTATATTGTCTCATTGTTACTGTGTCTTATTCCTTAGTTCTTATTCATTATACGTTTATACGTTGTTTGTTACCTCCTTACTTTATATTCCTCTGTTCGTATTGTATGTTGCCTCTTCTCGTTTATACTGTATAATTATCCCTGCTGTAGTTTTTGTCTTATTCGGTACCTCATTGTCCTTTGTTTTGTCTCCTTGTATTGTTTTTTAGCTCTTATTTTATATTCATTACGGTATCTGAGTATATCTTACTATTCTTCGCCTTCTTTTGTTTTTGTCTTCTCCTCCCCTTATATAAGTCTCCTTCCCACTTATTAATTCCTCACTTGTTTTTAGCTTCTTTTTATCACTCCTTTGTTATCTTCTCATTCTTAAGTCCCCTTCTGTCTGTGTTCATATTTATGTTCTCTTCATTGTATATAGTAAATCTTCTTTCTCGCTTAATACTTCTTAACGGTTCTCTCTTGTCTCCTTTCCAATGTTTTATATTTTCATTCTTCACAATACCTTTTGTTCATTTATATTTTGTCGCCTCTTCCTCGTATGTCATTTTTGCTTTATTATTTCGTCACTGATTATTTCTCTCGTTCGGTCACTTCCTTTGACAGTGTTCAGTTTTGTTTTTACTTCCCCTTAGTTTATTTTCTTCATTGCTTTATAATATCCTTTATTTCGTTGAATTAGTTTCCTTTGTTATTGGTTTGTCGTGTACCGTATTCCTTATGTATATATACTTTTTAAAATTACTGTTTCCGTCACGTCTTTTCTTGCACATTTTCTGTTCACTTTTATTGTTCCATTGTTCGTATTAATTATGTGCCACAATCTTTCTATTTTATGCCATTCTCTTATGTCATCTTCTCCCCACTACTTCCTTTGCTCGGGTCTTCTTGTGGTCACATTTTTACAGTCGTTGTGTTGTATTCTCTCATTCGTCACGTCTCCACCTTCCTTTGTCCGGCTTCATTATATTTAGTTTCTTGTTTATATCATTCAACTTTCTCCTTCATAGAATACGAAAATTAAAAGGTCCCACCCACATCCCGTTCTTGGTTGGTCATTATAGATTTACAGAAGAGACAGTTACTTATATTATTGTATGTTGAAAATATATCAGTACCCCATACCTCCTCCACCTCCTTCCTTCAGCAGTTTTCCTCTTCTCCCATCTCCCTTCTCATTCTCCCTTGTCCCCCCTCTCCTTATTCTCTCCTCTTCTCTCTCCTCCCCTTTCTCTTGATTCCCAACTCCCCCTTTTCTCTTCTCCCTTCCCGCCTTTTTCCCTCGTTTCCCCTCCCCCTTCCCCTTTTATTTATCTGTTCTCCCCTCTCCGCCTTTTTCCTTTGCTTCTCCCTCCCCTCCCTATTTCTCTTTTCTCCCTCCTTTCTCTCATGCATCCTCCCCCTCCCCCTTCTCTCTTCTTTCTCTCATGCATCCTCCCCCTCCCCTTCTCTCTTCTTTCTCTCATGCATCCTCCCCCTCCCCCTTCTCCCTTCTTTCTCTCATGCATCTCACCCTCCCCCTTCTCCCTTCTTTCTCTCATGCATCTCACCCTCCCCCTTCTCCCTTCTTTCTCTCATGCATCCTCCCCCTCCCCCTTCTCTCTTCTTTCTCTCATGCATCCTCCCCCTCCCCCTTCTCTCTTCTTTCTCTCATGCATCCTCCCCCTCCCCCTTCTCTCTCTCTTCTTTCTCTCATGCATCCTCCCCCTCCCCCTCCCCCTTCTCTCTTCTTTCTCTCATCCAACCTCCCCCTCCCCCTTCTCTCTTCTTTCTCTCATGCATCCTCGCCCTCCTCCTTCTCTCTTCTTTCTCTCATGCATCCTCCCCCCCCCCCTTCTCTCTTCTTTCTCTTCTGTCTCCTCCCCCTCCCCCCTTCTCTCTTTTTTTCTCTCACGCATCCTCCCGCTCCCCTTCTCTCTTCTTTCTCTCATGCATCCTCCCCCTCTCCCATCTCTCTTCTTTCTCTCATGTATCCTCCCCCTCCCCCTTCTCTCTTTTTTCTCTCATGCATCCTCCCCCTCCCCTTCTCTCCTCTTTCTCTCATGCATCCTCCCCCCTCCCCCTTCTCTCTTCTTTCTCTCATGCATCCTCCCCCTCCCCCTTCTCTCTTCTTTCTCTCATGCATCCTCCCCCTCCCCCTTCCCTCTTTTTTCTCTCATGCATCCTCCCCCTTCTCTCTTCTTTCTCTCATGCATCCTCCCCCTCCCCCTTCTCTCTTTTTTCTCTCATGCATCCTCCCCCTCCCCTTCTCTCTTCTTCCTCTCATGCATCCTCCCCCTCCCCTTCTCTCTTCTTTCTCTCATGCATCCTCCCCCTCCCCTTCTCTCTTCTTTCTCTCATGCATCCTCCCCCTCCCCCTTCTCTCTTCTTTCTCTCATGCATCCTCCCCCTCCCCCTTCTCTCTTCTTTCTGTCATGCATCCTCCCCCTCCCCCTTCTCTCTTCTTTCTCTCATGCATCCTCCCCCTCCCCCTTCTCTCTTTTTTCTCTCATGCATCCTCCCCCACCCCTTCTCTCTTCTTTCTCTCATGCATCCTCCCCCTCCCCCTTCTCTTCTTTCTCTCATGTATCCTCCCCCCCCCCCCTCCCTCTTTTTTCTCTCATGCATCCTCCCCCTCCCCTTCTCTCTTCTTTCTCTCATGCATCCTCCCCCTTCTCTCTTCTTTCTCTCATGCATCCTCCCCCTCCCCCCTCCCTCTTCTTTCTCTCATGCATTCTCCCCCTCCCCTTCTCCCCTCTTTCTCTCATGCATCTCCTCCCCCTTCTCTCTTCTTTCTCTCATGCATCCTCCCCCTCCCCCTTCTCTCTTTTTTCTCTCATGCATCCTCCCCCTCCCCTTCTCTCTTCTTTCTCTCATGCATCCTCCCCCTCCCCTTCTCTCTTCTTTCTCTCATGCATCCTCCCCCTCCCCTTCTCTCTTCTTTCTCTCATGCATCCTCCCCCCCCCCCCTCTCTCTTCTTTCTCTCATGCATCCTCCCCCTCCCCCTTCTCTCTTTTTTCTCTCATGCATCCTCCCCCTCCCCTTCTCTCTTCTTTCTCTCATGCATCCCCCCCTCCCTTTTTCTCTCCGCTCTTTGTTTCTGTACCGCCGCTTCCTTGTGTTTATATAATGTCCGTGTTTTTGTTTGCCCGCAGTTGTTAGGAGACGAGTCACGTACAGAGCGGCTTTCGATCATCAAGAATTAATTGTTGACTCTTCCTTTGTTCCTTTTGTTAACTTTAAACTCTCCTTCTCTGTGGCTGCTTCCTCTTCCTTCTATTATCCTTCCCTTTTGTGTACGATTTACTTCCATTCACTTTCATTCCCCTCGTTTTAAATATAATTTCTTGATTTGTCTTCAGTCTTCGCCTCTCTCTCTCTCTCTCTCTCTCTCTCTCTCTCTCTCTCTCTCTCTCTCTCTCTCTCTCTCTCTCTCTCTCTCTCTCTCTCTCTCTCTCTCTCTCATGTGCCAAATTGTACCTGATTTTTTGTATCGATATGTATTAGTGCTGGCTTTGTTCATATCCATTGTGCGGGATAGTAAATAAAGGTTATTAAGTAAAGGTGAAGTCGCTATCTGTATTTATTCGTACCGGGTATCTTCTTTTCCTCCCCCCCCCCCCATCCTCTCTTCCTGTAGTCCCAGGTAAGTTGTAATTTTTCTTTTTTATTGGTTACGTTGTGTCCCTCCCCAAACCACCACCGTGCCGTTACACCACTTCTCCACCTGTTACTGCTGCACACACTACACCAGCCTCATACATCCACACCCACACCACATACACTACACCAGCCTCACACATCCACACCCCATACACTATGCCAGCCTCACAATCCACACCACATACACTACACCAACCTCACACATCCATACCACATACACTACACCAGCCTCACACATCCACACCACATACACTACACCAGCCTCACACATCCACACCACATACACTATGCCAGCCTCACAATCCACACCACATACACTACACCAACCTCACACATCCATACCACATACACTACACCAGCCTCACACATCCACACCACATACACTATACCAGCCTCACAATCCACACCACATACACTACACCAGCCTCACACATCCACACCACATACACTATGCCAGCCTCACAATCCACACCACATACACTACACCAACCTCACACATCCATACCACATGCACTACACCAGCCTCACACATCCACACCACATACACTATACCACCAGCCTCACAATCCACACCACATACACTACACCAACCTCACACATCCATACCACATACACTACACCAGCCTCACACATCCACACCACATACACTACACCAACCTCACACATCCACACCACACTCACTATACCACTAGCAGGTATTACACGTCATACTACCCACACCACACACACTACACTAGTCTCTCTCCCACACACACCAGTCACTGTATATACCAGTGTAGCATAGTGTTGACATCGCACCCTAGAACAAGAATATGTTATATTGTACTTTTGATATGTAGCATCTAATATTATAAAATACAATACGCACAGCTACTCCATTTGACATCACACCGAACACTATTTTGAATTAGAACAACGTCCACTTCGCATTGTATTGATATAGCCTATAGTATCCGCCATATAATAAACATTATTCACTATACCCTACTGTTTTGGTCAAATAACGTGTCACACATTATGCAACACCACCAAACCGAGTACTCCATCCATCACCACCTTTATATCTATGTTAGTATCTTGACATAGTCCTTAGTCTACCACCAAACAGTGCACCCAGTCAAACACTACAATTTCTACAAACATCCATTTATTATCCCAACGCATTTCATTATTATAGCACACCACCAAAAACATAGCCATATATAACTCAATAAAATACTAATACAATCTTTTCCGCCCAATTGTATATATTTGCCACCACTGTCATACATACATTATATCCATACTACAAACATCATACACCCAGTGCATCCCCAGTCTCATCACCTCCAGTCATCTCACTACGCAATCATACAATATACCATACCCACACTTCTCACCACACCTCAGTGTAATACCACAAATATGTTGCTTACTTCTCCCATGCATTACCAAACAAGCACACGCAGGTCTTATTATATCTTATATCACTCATTATCATTACTGTATACCTGTGTGACATCACCATTACTGACACACACCACGCATCTCATCACAGCACATATATCCATCACTAACAGTACGCCAAATGCACCACCACCACCATCACATACCATTCATCACCACTATCACACACCACACATACCAGAACACCTTTACTCACACTATCCATCACCACCACATCCCATTCATCACCACTATCACACACCACATAGCTCGCCTCACCAACATTAATTACAGTCGCCCCCCTTACCACAACCCCTCCATCCCAATCCCTCCTCCTAACCACAATACCTCCATCCCAACCTCTTCCTCCCCCCCTCTCTTCTCCCTCCCAATAAACCATTTGCCTTGGAAGCAATACTAGTAAATCAGACCCGCCCCTCACCCTAATCCCCGAACCTGTCTGATATAATTGGTCCTAAAGCAGTTATTAGTGCCGCTCATTCTGTTTCCCTCACACCACTTATCAACTTCAGATGAGTCGTGTTTTGTGTGAACTGGCATCATCTCTTCAATTCCCCGTCACAGTATTAGTATTTTTCAGTTATGGAGTGATGAAATATAGGTAGGATAAGTTACGTATGGTTGCCGGCATTTTCTATTCCATCTCGTACTGACGTCGATTAGTTATTCGTCTCACGAGAGACTATCAAACAGGCTTTGAAAATAATGTACATAGTAAATAAATATTTGGAAAAATATGAAATCGGTTTGCTTTCTCGATTTATATACTTACCGGTAACGTAAATTCTGCCAAGATCCTGTCTGTTTACGTTAATCCCCCCACGACCCTACCTTTTATGTTCACCTTAACGTTCCCCTCCGATGTTATCATGTGTGGCCATCTCTCACGTACTTATCCACAATCTCCAGCTTTTCGTACATTCCCATATATTGGGTACGCTGTGATCTCGTCGGTACGGTACCTTTTTTTGCATCAGCATTTCGGGACTCCTTTGGTTTGGTATAGACTATAGCTAAAGTAGATTCTTTCTCGTGCAACTTGAAATTCACAAGGTGTCGTGAAAATTACTGGTGGGATATGGTGCAGTAAGGTGGGAATTTGTGACATAACCGGAGTACCTCTCGTATGGTAACAGGTCAACTTAACCAGTAGATCATTTAAACCAACATACTATTTCAACCAGTAGCTCTCAACCAGTACCAACTTATTCAGTATTGTTAAGGTAGGTCAGGTATAAGCTGGCATTGGTTTAGGTAGCCTTGGTTTATTTGATACAGGTTGAGATCTACTGGTTGAGTTGTCTGGGAGGCCTCGTATGGTAACAGGGCCGGCACTGTGAGAAAGGAGGGGGTGATGGTTGCGTAAGAGATGAGGGGAGGAGGATGCGTTTGTGGGGTGCTGATTCTGTACGCACGTCACGGCACACAAGTTTCATTTTACAGGGAATAGGAATGGGAGTTGATTGTATGAGGAATTGAGGTTTCATTGTATGGGGAATTGAAGTTTCATTGTATGGGGAATTGAGGTTTCATTGTATGGGGAATTGAGGTTTCATTGTATGGGGAATTGAGGTTTCATTGTATGGGGAATTGAGGTTTCATTGTATGGGGAATTGAGGTTTCATTGTATGGGGAATTGAGGTTTCATTGTATGGGGAATTGAGGTTTCATTGTATGGGGAATTGAGGTTTCATTGTATGGGGAATTGAGGTTTCATTGTATGGGGAATTGAGGTTTCATTGATGGGGAATTGAGGTTTCATTGTAGGGGGAATTGAGGTTTCATTGTATGGGGAATTGAGGTTTCATTGTAGGGGGGATTGAGGTTTCATTGTATGGGGAATTGGGGGTTGATTGTAGGGGGTACAGGAATTGGGGGTTGATTGTAGGGGGTACAGGAATTGGGGGTTGATTTTAGGAGGAATAGGAATTGGGGATTGATTGTACAGGGAATATGAATTGGGAATTAATTGTACACTGTACAGGGAATAGGAGTTTGGGGTTTCATTCTGGTTGGGGTGGAAATAGGAGGTGTATTTTCAGTGTTGAAGGCTCAATTTTAGTTATATGCATATTAGGTGTAGCATCAGATAGATGTATACTGTAATTCATGATCTATGCAAGTTTATTAGGTACGTGATCAGAAAAGATATAGGTTGTAACACATGGTAAGCAAGGATTTAAATTTGCTATACAATAACATTAATATAGTGTAATACCGGTAGGCTGTATAATGACAAGTTCAATATTTCTATAAAATCAGGTATGGGCTAATTAATTTAACTTATGATCGGCTAGCTTCTAATTATTGATAATTTTATGTAAGGTATAATCAATTTTACTTTGGTTTGGGTGTTAAAGGGATCTACCGCGAGTTGGCTCATGGTTTTTGTTAATGTTGTATTCTTGTGTTGAGTATGCATATGTTTGAGTTTCGTCAGATCATACGCTGGGCGTATGATGAGCCTCTCTGTGCTCTGTTGCGTAGACAAGTCACGATTCTTCTTTCGTAATGGAATAGGATTTTAAAGTTTGGTTTGAATGGTCACGATTGTATGAGAGTTATTTATACAAACTATTGTTAACTGTTGATATCGGTATATTGTTAACTGTTTATATCGGTATATTGTTAACTGTTTATATCGGTATATTGTTAACTGTTTATATCGGTATATTGTTAACTGTTTATATCGGTATATTGTTAACTGTCGATATCGGTATATTGTTAACTGTTGATATCGGTATATTGTTAACTGTTTATATCGGTATATTGTTAACTGTTGATATCGGTATATTGTTAACTGTTGATATCGGTATATTGTTAACTGTTGATATCGGTATATTGTTAACTGTTGATATCGGTATATTGTTAACTGTTTATATTGGTATATTGTTAACTGTTTATATCGGTATATTGTTAACTGTTTATATCGGTATATTGTTAACTGTTTATATCGGTATATTGTTAACTGTTTATATCGGTATATTGTTAACTGTTTATATCGGTATATTGTTAACTGTTTATATCGGTATATTGTTAACTGTTTATATCGGTATATTGTTAACTGTTTATATCGGTATATTTGATGTTATCTCGAAATTTGTATGGGGCATGTACAGTTGCCCACATCAGTTGTGTTCCTTGTCGTGATCTAAGTATGAAAGTAAAATAGTATGAATTGTTTATTGTTTTTATTTTATTGTTTTTTTTTAATTGTCAGTTGACTTATCAGATGAGTTAAGGGGAGGTTTCTAGTTTGTTTCCTACTCTTCCAGCAATCTTAAAATTTCACTCCCTTGACCCCCTTTCAAGATAAATTTGTAATTTTTCGGTAGAAAAATGTCCCGGCCGAAGGCCGATTACTCTTAAATTACAGGCTCGCTATCGCTCGCCAGGATAAAATCGACACCTAAATGGCACGAAAGGTCTTAAAATTGACAGAACGGGGAGGAAATTCTTAAAAATCACCAAACTAATGGGGCAAACGTCTTACAATCTCAAAAGCAATGGGGCTAGACATGAGGGAGAAAGGGGTCAAGAAAAAAGTCCCTCAAGTGGAAATCTCCCCTTAACCACTGTGTTATATTACGATGTTTAAGATAGCGGAGAGGACAGTGGGCAGCTGTATTTACCAGCGTTATAATTTCTTGGAGTGGGTAGAAACTGACGATTATATTCATCTTAAGGGGAGATCTCCACTTCAGGGATTTTTTTCTTGACCCCTTTCACCCTCATGTTTAGCCCCATTGCTTTTGATATTATAAAACGTTAGCCCCATTCCTTTAGCGATTTTAAGAACTTTCACCCCATATTAAGACCTTTCGTGCCATTCAGGTGTCTATTTTATCCTGGCGAGCGATAGCGAGCCTGTAATTTAAGAGGAACCGGCCTTCGGCCGGGAAATTTTTCTACCGAAAAATGTACAAATTTATCTTGAAAGGGACTCAAGGGGGTGTAATTTCAAGCTTGATGGAAGTTTAGGAAACACACTAAATACCTCCCCTTAATGATGACTAATGGCCATGGGTACGGGTAGTTTCTCCAAAATATCCTTTCGCCCATAAATCATATTGCCAACTTTCGACTGGTGTCCTCCAGAATTTGAAGTTGGTTTGGGTATTATGTTGCATTTAGTTAAGATTAGGTGAAAGGTTTAGTTAGGTTTGGGTAAAATCGACTCAGTGGGCACAATGGCTATTGTTGAAATGGCTCTATTGACTAAGCGACTGTAATATTGTAAGTTTATATAGGTTAACCCATGTATCATTGACCATCATCCACCCTTTCAACCACATCACGACTCAATATCCCTACCGGTATTACAGTTACGCCTAGACTAGTTTTGTTTTCACTTTATATAGGAGGAACACAAAAGTAGCCAGCTGGCCCAATGTCACTTATAGGGGTCCTCTTAAATCAATGACACTTATAGGGGTCCTCTTAAATCAGTCACTTATAGGGGTCCTCTTAAATCAATGACACTTATAGGGGTCCTCTTAAATCAATGTCACTTATAGGGGTCCTCTTAAATCAATGACACTTATAGGGGTCCTCTTAAATCAATGTCACTTATAGGGGTCCTCTTAAATCAATGTCACTTATAGGGGTCCTCTTAAATCAATGACACTTCTAGGGTCCTCTTAAATCAATGTCACTTATAGGGGTCCTCTTAAATCAATGTCACTTATAGGGGTCCTCTTAAATCAATGTCACTTATAGGGGTCCTCTTAAATCAATGACACTTATAGGGGTCCTCTTAAATCAATGTCACTTATAGGGGTCCTCTTAAATCAATGTCACTTATAGGGGTCCTCTTAAATCAATGTCACTTATAGGGGTCCTCTTAAATCAATGGCACACGGGTAGTTTAGCCGTGCGTTTCCTGGTAGTTACAGAGTCTTAATATATGTGACAATAAAACATTAGCATGGTTCACAATCAGCTTATACTATGTAGGCCTATGCTATGTATAAGCCGCCGCTAAACTCGCTCGCGTAATTACAGCTAACATTATTTATATCCCTTATCTTTCATACAAAAGATAAAAAGGTTGATTCAATGGATTTCACATGAATTTTCAGTTGAACAAAATTAATGGGCGGAGGAATAGAATTTTGAAATAATTATTCAATTTCGGAAAGACTATGCATTTACAAACTACCGGCTCAAATGTATAAGCATTAACAATGATAAGCATAGGCCTACTACAAACCCTTCCATTAAATGTTATCGTCTGGAGGTAACTTAAATAGGTTGATGAAGTAAGAACATAAGAACATGAAGTAATTTCTTCGCGTGACCAGTAATTACAAAAAAAAAAAAAAAAATATATATATATATATATATATACCGGTATATATATATATATATATATATATATATATATATATATATATATATATATATATATATATATATATATATATAGGGGTATATATATATATATATACGGTATATATATATATATATATATATAGAAAAAAAAAAAAAAAAAAAAAATACCCCTATCCATTTTTAGTTGTGGAGGTTAGCGAGTCCTAAATTAGGTTGGGTAAGAGTTTTTTTTAAAGGGTTGGGTAGGGATATAGAGGTGAATGTTAACCTTGAGGTTCTACACAGTCCTTTCACCAATGTTTAGCACTGAAAGATTTGTTGTATGTGTATATTCGGTTTGTGAGAGAGAGAGAGAGAGAGAGAGAGACTCTTTGCTAAACAGTTTATGGGAAATAATAATGTAAAACGGCCATACTTGACTACACTATTTTTTGTATTCGGTGTTTGTGCAAATGTTACCTATATTCACACACACACGCACACGCACACGCACACGCACACACATACACATACACACACACACCACATGATAGCCTGCAATGTGTATATAACCTCTTAGAACGTGTCGTTTTATGAGTCCTTCATAAACCCCACCTTGATACAGAGCTCGGGAGTTGCAGTGTAACATTAATTAACACCTACAGTTTTGTGGCAGGTGTACCGGCCCCAGTCATTGTGTCCTCAGTATTACCAAGGGTTTCTGGGATGGGTGTATTATTTGAATTAGTGTTGTTTGTGGATTCCTTTAACCCCTTCTTTACCGGCGACGTCTTTCAATTGTTTTGTAGCTATATTTAGATGATTGTGTGCAGTTTAAGAAGGATCTGGGGTAGTATAAAGGGTTAAGTGAGATAGTTCGAAGCCTGTTGATTGTTGGAGGCTCTATTTAAACTGAATACATCGCCTAACAGTAGCCAGAATAAAGTTAGAAAGACGTTGCCGGTACAGCAGGGGTTAACGCTTTCCTAGTCACTTACTCATTTATTGACCTTTATTGTTGCTTGCTTAACCCCTTCATTGTGATTACTCCTTTCTTCGAGTTCTTAAGGGGAGGTTTTTAGTGTTTCCTAGACTTCCATCAAGCTTGAAATTACACCCCCTTGACCCCCTTTCAAGATAAATTTGTACATTTTTCCCGGCCAAAGGCCGGTTCCTCTTAAATTACAGGCTCGCTATCGCTCGCCAGGAAAAAATCGACACCTAAATGGGACGAAAGGTCTTAAAAGTGACATAAATGGTGTGAAACTTCTTAAAATCGCCAAACTAATGGGGCGAACGTCTTAAAATGTCAAAAGCAATGGGGCTAAACATGAGGGAGAAAGGGGCAAAGAAAAAAATCCCTCAAGTGGAAATCTTCCCTTAAACGCTGTTATTCACGTTAGGAAGGTTACTGGTATGTGAGATTCGAAGGGTTAAATGAGTTAGTACCCCCAATGATTCTTGAATGCCCTTCCTAAGCTGAATATAATATATCATGGTTTAGCCAGGATACTATAAATTTGATGTCACCTTACTGAAGGGGTTAAGTAAGATACAGTCGTGAGCATTAATATGGATACGCCTATAGAATATTGAACCTGTAACACAAAAGTTCTAAAACATTAGGGATATATAAGAATTGTGTTACATCGTTTGTGCGTCGCTATTGATGCTCACGACTGTACATAGTTGGTATTTCGGATTTGTACGGCACTCTTTGCATGATTAGTATACTGTACTTCCGCATTGTTCTGGGTTAGCCTATTGACAATATATAGGCTACCACTATTTATCATAAGTAAATTATTTATTATTGAAACCTTACTTGTGCCACGTAGCTGTAGGATTATGTTAGCTATACACTATATCACATTGGATAGAGCTTTGTAAATAGAGGCCATGGCTAGGGTTACATTACACACTGGATATTGAGATGGCTTTATTGCAAATATCTCTAATGCCCATATTTTATGTTTTGTAGGAAATATAGTTATGTGATTATAGTTAAATCCACAGGTAGCGTGGAAACGGAAAACAAAGGAGTGAGGCAGGGAGGGCGGAGAAGGAAGAAGAGGGGGTGGAGGGAGGGTGGAGAAGGAAGAAGAGGGGGTGGAGGGAGGGTGGAGAAGGAAAAGGAGTGAGGTAGGGAGGGTGGAGAAGGAAGAGAGGGGGTGGAGGTAGAGTGGAGAAGGAAAAGGAGTGAGGTAGGGAGGGTGGAGAAGGAAGAGAGGGGGTGGAGAAGGAAAAGGAGTGAGGTAGGGAGGGTGGAGAAGGAAGAGAGGGGGTGGAGGTAGAGTGGAGAAGGAAGAGAGGGGGTGGAGGTAGGGTGGAGTCACGGTCTGGTGGTGGCGGTGAAGGAGACGGGTAGCCTGAGGCAGGGTGGTGGTGGTGGTGGTAAAGTGTCTGGCTCCTCCACCCCTTCCTCCCCCCACCCATCACCTCTAACCCCTCTCCCACACCCGGAGTTTTAACCCTAGCATAGTACAAACCACATCGCTTCCTTTTAGCCTTTACCTCCAGCACCATAACTTATGGTACGGTACTTTAAGCTCCGTCACTTCTTTAAACCACTTCCAGTAACATACCACTACCTGATTTAAACCCATCCACTTCAACCCATCCCTTTTAAACCCTTCCTTCCAACTCCATCACTCCATCTAGGCCTTTACTGCCAGCCCCACCACTTATTTAGCCTGTTTGATTATGAAAGATCTATAAGTAATTGATGCCACGACACTTTAGTTTTATAGATATAACTAAACCCATCAATTACCAGGCTCTGATTTGGTTATTGTGAAAGAGTTCAATATAATTATCTGTGTATACACCTTATTTAAGACCTGTCTGACAATGTACAATTCCTTTAAAGCCCTAATATCCTTGCTCACTGAATATTCTTCTCCAAAGTCTCATTTCGATTGTAGAAGATTTCACCCGTCGACACACTTTCTCGTTCCACTGACTAGCAACAAGGTAAAATCATGAAGTTAACCCTTTCAATTTGATAACGTATTTTCTATGGAAAACTAAGATGTGGTTTTCAGAGGGCTTCTCAGAATATAATGATTTAAAATGGCCTTCCTTATTCCCTGAACCCTTACTTTTGAATACGAAAACGTTTGCAGGTAGCTAAATTTTATTAACCCTTTCACGCATTTATGACGCAGAGGTTGCCAGATTAGCAATAAGAAATAGTTCTCTCACTCCTATACTATAATTACCCCTCCAAAATTAGTGTTCAGCCCACAGCTAACTCAAAGACAACTGCAGAGGTTGAAGTAACTAAACTAAAGGTTTCTTAATACCCCTGATGGTAATAAAGGCTTTAAAGTATCCCCAATAGGCTCAAAATCGCGTCATATGTGGGAGAGGGTTAATGTTGGCGTCATCTGATTGAGTGCGTTACAAGAGAAACTAACAGTAAAATGGTACCTTGATAGGCAAAGTGGTTTAAAACGTCACGTAATTCACACACTTAGAGGTCTAGTTAACTATTGTGTGCAGTAGCATCTCCCCCTTTCTCTTTTGCCTATTTATTTAGCTAGTTAGTTTGTATATATATATATATATACACACATACATACAGTATGTATAGTGAGAGAAAGAAAGATGCTATTATATAGATTATATACTGTATATTGCAGCCAGCTATGCGTAGCTAATACCTGCCTTATCAATCGTTCTCTCTCTCTCTCTCTCTCTCTCTCTCTCTCTCTCTCTCTCTCTCTCTCTCTCTCTCTCTCTCTCTCTCTCTCTCTCTCTCTCTCTCTCTCTCTCTCTCTCTCTCTCTCTCTCTCTCTCTCTCTCTCTCTCTCAATACCCCCTTGTCATATATCTTTAGCAAGTCATCGTCGGCAGTTTTTATTCATCTGAGTTTCTGGAAGTCTCACCCTATCATAATATTTTGTCTCGCCGCCTCCACTAGAGCACAAACTGTTATAATTCCAAATTCAGATTGATATTGTCTTGCTCTTCTTGATAATCCAGGCGTTTCGAACTTTCGTATGCGTATGTTATTTGTGCAAATACCTAAACCCATTCAGTACCAGTAGAGGCTTTTCGTTACATTCTGGCAATTATTTAGACGATTGTATACAGCTTAGGAACGACGTCTACCAATTCAAAAACTACAGACTATCCCACTTATTCCTTGTAGCTACCAGACATCCTTCCTGAGGTTCATAAAATCATCTAAATGTATCGACATAACAAAAAGACGTCACCGGTACTGAATGGGTTAAATATCCATCCATCCTTACGTGAAATCGTTTGGCTATGATTATATTGGTTATTATATTGTTCAGGGTGATTGATATCTACAAACTTTGTTATTTGTTTAGGTAATCTAGTGTGTGTTCCGGTAGAGAGAGAGAGAGAGAGAGAGAGAAAGAGAGAGAGAAAGAGAGAGAGAGAGAGAGAGAGAGAGAATAATTGTGTGAATATGTGAGAGTGAGTGTTAGATGTCTCCACATGAAAGATAGGTAATATTCTCACAACTCCACGTACCTCCCCAATAATATAATGTTTTATTATAATGTAAAACTTGCAATATAAACAAACCAAAACAGGGACGACACAATGTAGAGGCAAATATACTTATCAAAATCGCTATGTGTAAATAACGTTTTTAGCAAAATATAAATGTTAAATATAAGAACATAAACCAACAGTTACCATGGTGATTATAGGTGTGTATGTATGATAATCTGTCCTGTGTTAGCCTTCCCCTTTCCCCTGACCTTCACATTAAGTAGTGTTCCCGTGACTCCAACGCTCTTTAGTAGACGACATGTCTCATGCATGGTCTCACCACCGGGAAAATAAGGCCACTATTTTGTTTACATATTGTCGGGGAGTATTATAGGTGGCCTTGTGTGGGGTGATCCTGCCTGAAATATAGGTGTTGTTTCTCTTTGTGTCTGTGTGTGTGTTTCTGTGAGTTTGACACGAGGTCTTGTGTGGGTTGATCCTGAAGTAATTAACAGTTCTTCAGTAGAGCAGTTCAAGAAGAGAGTAGATAGTATTTTGCACACTCTATAATGAGTAATGCACTAAACAAATCTCTCCTTCCATTTCTAGTATCTCCACGGAATGGACCTCAAGGTCTCTTAGTTACTAACTGTTCCTAGTAACTCCTTGCAACATACACTCACTCTCTCTCACTATAGGCCTTGTGTGTGGTGATCCTGAAATATGTATTGTGTGTGTAAGTTTGGCACTATAGCTATATGTACACTCGCGGTCATAAATGCTGATACAGACATCCAAGCTGTCTGGGGCTGAATTTAATCATCACCTTTTTGCATTACGGAGGCTCGTTTACTCAGTTCGTTCAAGGCTTCAAAATGTATCAGAATTATTATTTTATGTATTGGTTTATCTATCTGTTTCACACACATACACGTACCGTATATATATATATATATATATATATATACTGCATATTTTTATAATTGTATATAGGTAAGTAAAACGTATGTCAGTATATTTCTCTGTGAATGTTATAACTTTGTCCTGTGTTGTAAATGTAAGCATCTATTGCACTCACTGCCTATTAGAGAATTAACCAAAGCTGATTAAATGCTGGTTTGCGCCTGGTTTATCGTTAATTAGTTAATTGGCCACAAATAACATGGGGTGGAATTCAGCCAGAACTATTTAGGAGCTATTTAAAGTACAGTTGTGAGCGTTACACTAACTCGAATTTGGGGACTTTAAAAGCACATGGGTAGCCTGATCAAATACTTTGGATATGAGCGATGTTTACAGAGATTACAGATTAGACGGCTTAACATTTCCAATTCTAAAGGCAACGTTTCAATGTTCACGTTATTTCGTCCATTAACAGCGCTGTGAAAGGGAACAATTGTGCAACAATACAAGCGTATGAGTCTCCCTGGTGCTAAAGGTTGATAGGGGTTGTATTGGTATAGTTTGTGTTGAGTTGCCTTGAAACCTTTACCTCAGTCTGCCAGCTGTTGTATCCGGAACATATACATTTATTACTTATATACACTATTACACACACACACACACACACACACACACACACACACACACACACACACACACACACACACACACACACACACACACACACACACACACACACACACACACACACACACACACACACACACACACACACACACACACACACACTCAACACACACACACCCACACACACACACACCCACACACACACACACACACACACACACACACACACACATACAACATACATACATAAAACACACACACACACACACACACACCACACACACACACACACACACACACACACACACACACACACCACACACACACACCACACACACACACACACACACACACACACACACACACACACACACACACACACACACACACACACACACACACACACGCACACACCACACACACACACACACACACACACACACACACACACACACACACACACACACACACACACACACACACACACACACACACACACACACACATAAGAACATAAGAAAATGGGAGTCTGCAGAAAGCCGACTGGCCTAAGCAAGGCAGATCCCTGTCCCACACAACCCCAATTACAAAGCCCAATTATAGGCTCAACACTCTAATACCCCTGAGGATCATCTTACCAAACCGGTTAGAGATTAACGCAGGATTACGGGGGTCTGCAGAGCGCTGATTGGCCCAACCCGGCTGATCCCCCTTCACACAACCCTTCCGTCCATATGCTTATCCAATTTTGTCTTAAAGCTCCTATCGTTCTTGATCCCACTATATCACTTGGTAGCCTATTCCACCCATCTACAACTCTGTTACCAAACCAATATTTGCCTATATCTTTTCTGAAACGAAATTTATCTAATTTGAAACCATTGGTACGAGTTCTTTCGCTATCACTGAGCTTTAGTACATTTGTCATGTCCCCTTTGTTAATCCCACTAACCCACTTGAACACCTCTATCATATCCCCTCTAACTCTGCGTCTCTCTAACGAATGTAAACCTAATTTCTTCAACCTTTCTTCATACGGAAAATTTCTAATATTATGGATCATTTTTGTCATTCTACGCTGAATTCTCTCCAATGAATCTATGTCCATTCTGTAATACACATTAGCACATAGGCGCGAACTTACACACTCTAGCACACGCATAGCACAACACTAAGTAACAACCCACTTATGTCATATTCTATTAATTATTTTTTAATAATTTGCAATATATGTTTTTATTTGTAAATAAATAATCGCCATCAATAGTGCAGTTGTATAGAGATATCGGTATATTCTGCAGTTCACTAAATATTACACATTTCTGTTTTTATTAAAGGTGGTAAAGTGTGATGGTAAAATATTGTTTGGGTAACGGGTGAAGTTCGGCTCTTGCTTTGGCAAATATTGTAAGAGTATAAAAGTCTGTGTATTGGAAAGGAGAACTGCCGTCAAATGTGTGTTTGGGTGTGAGGGGAGGGAGAGAAATCGACTTTTATGTCTGTATCGATCCATCCATATATCTACTTCATTATACAGTGTCTCAGTCATTTGTTATCTGCCTCATTTATCATACACCCTACATTGCTGCACATCCAATTAGCATGAACCATCTATATTTCTTATCCAATCCACGTTTTCCATTGTTCTTACATATCAGTCACTCTCCACATCTCCTGCCCCTCCAGCCACCCCGTAACCTCATCCACTACAGTTCCCAGGTGTTTAGTTGACTATAACAACAACCACATCCACATACTCCACAGTACACATCCACGTGAACATCCTCTCCACCTCCACCACCTGCGTCATCCACCCACCACCATAACTTCATCCACAATTCCCAGGTGTTTAGTCTACCATAACCGGCGACCACATCCATCCTCACACGGGCCATAAACCCTCACCCGCAGCCCAGCCTTTTTCACCAACATTTTCACACACTATTAATAAAATATAAATACGTATCGGTAAATATAATAACCAACTAAGTAAATAGAATAACCAACTAACTCTTGCCTCACTCTTACCCGTTATTTACAATCCCTTCAAACCAAAGCCCAGATTATCTCCTCAACCTCCTGGTAACCCAGATGTATACCACCTAATCAACTTCTCTCTCACTTACAGCAACACAAACCTTTCCACCTGAATCAATCAACCGCCATTAATGTCAACCTAACCCAACCCCCTTTATCCAACAACCCTCAACCCCTCCTTCAACCCTAAATACATCATCCCACCAAACAAGCAACCCCAGCCTATCAACTCTCAAACTATTAACTCTAACTAGCCTACCCCTTTTAACATAACTCACCCCTAGTCTTAACCCTCACAGATCTACTCCACCATAATCTACCCCACCCCCTGCCAGCACTAATACAACCCTTCATTTCACTATGGGTAGGGGGTACAGTTGCTTCAAAATATTACTCTACCCTACATTGTCAAAAGAATCAAAGGTATGCAATGGTATACAAGATCATTGGGTATACTGATGGTGATTTACCTTCTATCCTTGTATTATCTAAGTTTATCGCTACCAATGTACTATTAAAAAGGTATATTCTTACGGACACATTATACCTTATACCCTGGCGCCAGCTGTACAAGGCGCTCTCTGACTTCAATTTCACTTCCTGGCCCTATTCTTCAGCAGCCTCCACTTCCTGGCCCTATTCTTCAGCAGCCTCCACTTCCTCCTTTTTTATCCACTCCTTTGTCTCGTTAATCAGCACTCAATTTCCTTTCTCCTTCATTATATTTAGTAATTTATCTTTATTGTTGTATGCAATTCAGTTTTATTAAATATTATACCTGATAAATATAATTGTAATTAATTTAGTGTGTTAATATGTACGGTACTGCTATACATTTATATTTATAAACGAGTGTGAATTTTATTGTTCTAGATAATTGATATTAGATAATGAAGCATTGGGCCGAGTGTGTTGTAATGTACACTGGTTATAGCCAATAATATAATAAACCATGCAACTTAACCTTTAGAAGATACTATAACTAATTTATTATCTGTTTTCTGGCTATTATTAAACTATTTTATTCAGATTAGGAAAGGCATGTGGAAGTCTGAAGGTTAATTGAGATAATGTAGTCTTTACCCTCATAATTTCCGCAGATCCTTCATAAGCTGTATAAAATGTTATAATAATAGCCAGAATAAACTGTCGAAATGGGTGATAATCTTCAAAGGGTTAAATGAGTGAACCAAGAAGGTAATATGGCTAATACAGGCTGTAATAATAGTGAGATGTGGACCCCTGGAGGTGAAGAGAGTGGAGAGGATGAGTCAAAGGTCGGGTTATTCCTTTACCATCCAGTACAGAGAATTACATACCACCAACATACCAAACACAACCGCTCTCTAATATAAACACAATTGCAAGGAATATTAGCATTGACAGGATATGATAGAAAACGGCGGATAACGTCAAGTAATTGGTATTATATGCAGATTCAATGTTTTAATGAGAGTGTGTGACTTGATCCCGATCTCTAGCTTATTTATATTTTGATTGAAGATTTTTTTTTAGCGTATCTTGAGGAGTTGGATGCATAGCCAAAGTTGTATAATCGTCACTGTTTATGTTTGTAACGTGTATCATATGGGAGAGAGAGAGAGAGAGAGAGAGAGAGAGAGAGAGAGAGAGAGAGAGAGAGAGAGAGAGATGAGGAAGTAGTAGGAGTAGTAGTCAAAGAAGCAGTAAGGGTGGCAGGGCAGGTGGTTGAGCAGTAGACTATACTGTATATGGTGGGTGGTGTGTGTGGGTGGGGTCAGGTAGTGAGTGGTAACGGGGTGAGGTGTGCTGCTGCTGCTCTCTTACCTCCATCATCATCACCACCATCACCAGAACTAACATCTTCACTACCATCACCACCACCATAACTTCCTACCATTCAAATCACCAGAACCAACATCTTCACTATTACATTAACTTCCCACCATTCGAACCTTTTCATCATAATCAACATCTTCACTACCACCACCATAACCAACATCGCCACTACCACCATTCGAACCTCAGCATCACATTTTATCTTCAGTAATATACCATCGACACCATAACATCCTCTCAGTCGAACCTTCAACACCATTAGCTTCTATTTGACATATAATCTACTCCTACCATAACTTAATATTTGCACCTCCAGCAACACCATCTACCATATTCTCTTGTCCACTCCTACCCCAATCTTCACCAAAGTAATTTAGATAATAGATATACCGAATAGATGATAGGGTATGAATGGGAGTGGGTGTACAGATGAGAAGATGAAAGGCTATGGGTGAGAGGGTTTACATACTGTTACGGAGAAGAGGCTAGGAGTGAGAAAGGGAGTAGCCCATTGAAGGTGGCAGGTAGTGGAGGGTGCTGGTGCAGGAGGGAAGAGGGGGGGGGGAGGCTTTGAGTGAAGAAAGATAGTATTGAAGATGGCAAGGAGGTGGAGGTGAGGTTGTATAGAGGTGGGGGGGGGGGTTGCAGGTTGGCTATGAGTTAAGATAGTATTGAGGATGGCAGGTGGTGGTGGTAAGGCTGTATACAGAGATATGGAGGGGGGTGTTACAGGCAGGCTATGAGAGAGGGAGAGGGAGGGGTGCAGGTAGCCTATGAACACAAAAATGAGGATGGCAGATGGTAGAGGTGAGGCTGTAAAAGAGAGACTCCCATTTATCTCAACCATACCATTACTACACTCACTACTGTTATAATTTATTATAATCTTACTTTTATTTTAATTGTGGTCATAGTTGTTACATCCATTACAACTATTAATTTTTCATTTTATATATTATATCATTACTCCACCCATTACTGCCCATTTATCTTCACCTACATTATATTTATCATAAACATATTCCTAGATCCACTACTGGGGTTACCTTTTATTATCCACCTATTTGTATTATTATCTTTAACTATTGTATATCTATATCCACCCATTACTTATACTGCATTACCGGGTACCATTACTTATATCCACCCGTGACCCATTACTTATATTACCTTTATATATATCCACGCAATGTTTACTTGTATTATCATCATTTATATTAACCCATTACTTATATTACCATTGTTTGTATTTTGTCTTCATTTATAATTATTACCTTCATTAAGCTTCACCATATCATTACTTAACACGTATCAATCATAGCTGTACGACATGTAACTACCATAGCTTACTCCACCTACAACTGCTATTACCAGTACTACCGTATATCGTGTATCTGTACCTTTATCACCATCACTTCCATAGCATTACTACACAAACTACTACCTTTATATATCAACCCTATCATTAATATATCCACTACTACTATGTGTACCTTCATTCATCTCCACTCACTACTGCTATTAAGTCCAGTTTATATCACCCACTGCTACATCATGTCGGGTTACTCATGCTATTTATATATCCTGTTCAAAATAACTAGGTCCAAACACTTGAACATTAACCTCTATTATTCACAAACGACTAGGGTAATTGAGCTAATATTTCTACCATTTGGGAAGGGTCAGCCAGGGAATAGGTGTGGAAGTTTACAGCTCATTTGCTCTAACCTTTTTTTAGCTATATAGGTTGAGGTTCACGTTTTCTGGCCTACCTATTTAGAACAGAATGTTGTTCCTACCATCTTTTAGTGTTTCCATTATAGCTTTAGTAGATTACTTTATTTATCCAACATAGTTTAACTACATTCACTATTACTTCCATTTATAGCATTACACGACCGTCTCTACTATATCATTTGTATCTCTTCTGCTACAGTCCCCACCGTCCACTATCCAATAAAAGCTACAAAATACACCTTTATTTTCATTATCGCCAACAGCAAACATGATGACTAATAACATGATGACTCAAAACTAGTTATAATAACGGTAGGCTACAGTATGAAACCTATCTCCACCACCACTTTAGAGTAAAGATCTAGCTCCTTGGCTATCACCACCACCTTCATAACAGCAAGACTTTTACCACCTTACCTTGGGCATTTGAGAGGTTCAGCCGTCCGTCAGCGAGCTTGGCGAGAGCTGCTCCCACCGAATCTGTTTGCTGCCAGTGCTTGATAAACCAGACTATTCGAGGGAGCAGCTCTCTCCCCCGCGAAACATGGCTGATCAGACACTATCTTGAGATGGTTGTCCAAAGTTCTTGAAAACTTCAGTTGCAACCAATTACAAGAAAAACACTATTACTATCATCAACCATTAAAACTAAACCACCATGGCACCAAAAACACAGCTCCAACAACATCAAACAGCTCCAACAATCACAATAAACAACTAACAACATCAAACGGCTCCAACAATTACAACAACCACAACAAACAACTCTTAACAACAAGAGCAACAACAACCAGCAAGAGACCCGGGCAGACAGCAGGGCATGACCTCTGTAGTGAACACTCCCTATACGGTCCAGGGTACACCACCACCACCACCACCACCACCACCACCACCAGTCACCTCCACCCTTCTTACTACCACACCACCACTAGCCACCTCCACCCTTTACTACCACCACCTATATCCTCACCACCCCGGGGTCTTCCTTGAAGTACTAACGTACAACTTCCTCCACCTACCTACCTAAGGTCACCTAAGGTTGTGTTCACCACTCTCCTAGCAGCACCGAGGAGCGCGTCGCCCCTCGTCCCCTTGCTTTGCTTACCATTAACAACCCCATCACCACCACCTTTGTACTACCTTCATCCTCACCATTTTCACCTTCCTTGAATTAATTCATATATTTACACCAACCAACTTTACTTCTAAACTCAATTAATGAAATCAACAAATACATGTGGCACTCCAAGAACTCGAACCTAGGATGCTCACACCGAAATTAATACTATAAAATCATCACCTCCACCATTCTTACTACCACACCACCATCTTCTGTTTTGCTTACCAATAAGATAGCCACCACCACCACCACCACCTTCACCTTCGTCCTTAATTTATTTGTACATCGCCACCTTCACCATTCTTATTTCCACACCATCACCACCATCCACCAGTATCATCACCAATTCTGCCCCCGTTTTACTATCACCTATTTCCTCTCCATTATTTTGATGTATCGTATCCGCATATATCACACTACTTCCTCCACCCTGGCCTGACATATCTCACCGCAACACCATTAGCGTCGCCACCACCACCACCACCACCACCAAGCACCACCAGATCATTCTGTATTCTTTCTAAATTCCCATTTTTCGCACTACAATTTTGGAAGCCATCACTGACACCACTTTATCCTGCCATACTCCTTATCGTCCATCCATCGTACTACCACCAATGCTATTCGCTCTCTTCCATAGTTTACACATTGTTCTAGCTACAAGACTACTTATTACTGCCGCCACTTTATCTTCTCCATATTTCACCATGTACAGTTGGCCACATCAATATTTATACACTCCATTATAATATGTATTGAAGTGAAATGAGTGCGAAGGTCTTACGAGAATATTTCCCTATAGGCTACAACTGTAAATTGATAATTTGCATTAATTACTGCTTACTATTTACGTTTCTTAGTAAATCACGCTGTTTTCCTTCCTTGCATATAATCAGTGATGTTCCTTCCATGCATATACTCAGTGAGTGTATATCAATGTATGTGAACAACTGTACCATTATCAGCACGTATCTTGTAGCTTAGGCACCATCATTTCCTGCCCTACTGTAAGAGTCCCATCCTCACAACCACATCACTTATCACAACCACCACTTCCACTGGCATATACCATATATTTCATTACACTTACTTCATTACTGGTGTCAAACCAGAGTAATTTAGTTTGAAGACTTGAATGAATATGAGAAGGAATACAGGAAAATTACCATGAAATATAATTGTTTTGGCCATGTTATCCCTTCCAAAGACATAATTTGAACTATAAACCATAATATTACCTTTCCATATAGGTACTGTACATTAATAATGACTAACAATCAAGGACTCCGCTTTCGTTTGACACCCTGCTTCACAACATCACTTCCTATTTACTATGCAAAGGGTTTGTGCCTTTGACTATAGTATAGTAATTATAACTACCTTAACCCTTTGAGGATCTGACGCGTTTTAGCAGTTTGTTTTGGTTATGGGTAAAAGACTATCTCAATCAACCCTCTTGACTTCCATATACCCTTCCTAATCTGAATAAAAAATGTCTAATAATAACCAGAAAACAGAAAGGTGCGCCATCGATCTTCAGAGGGTTAACTATGATTAGGCTAATTATTATGTTCTCTCCACCAACCAACTCCACTCCTAAACTTGATTAATTAAATTATACTGGTTACTTGTGCACCACTTGACTTTACATTAAACTATTATCAAACCTGCACAACCACATTTCGGTTAAATATATTTGTTATTTTATATGTAATCATCTAGTGTGACTGTTGACTAATATTATACTATATACTGTTATTGGGATTGATATGCGAAGTTTGCTATATAATTAGATTCAATCAAAGTAACCTACGTAGATAATATATGTATTTGTTATAAACTCCTCTCACTTAAATAAATCAAAGTTACCTACGTAGATAATATATGTATTTGTTATAAACTCCTCTCACTTAAATAAATCAAAGTTACCTACGTAGATAATATGTATTTGTTATAAACTCCTCTCACTTAAATAAATCAAAGTTACCTACGTAGATAATATATGTATTTGTTATAAACTCCTCTCACTTAAATAAATCAAAGTTACCTACGTAGATAATATATGTATTTGTTATAAACTCCTCTCACTTAAATAAATCAAAGTTACCTACGTAGATAATATATGTATTTGTTATAAACTCTTCTCACTTAAATAAATAAACATTTATAATATGAGTTGGTTGTAGTAGGTTTGAGTGAAGATTACGCCTGGTGGAATGAAGTGGTGTCATTATGCTAGCTGTATTTTGTAACCTTTTGTAAACAGTTCGTGAAGTTGTGTGTACGCTGAGGCTTCTGTTCAGTGTGTGTGTGTGTGTGTGTGTGTGTGTGTGTGTGTGAGAGTGTGTGTTTTTGTGTATGTGTGTGGGTCAATTTAACAGGCAGGGTGGGGTCAGGTCACGGGCGAGGCTATGTAGTGAAGGCAGCAGTTTTTATGTGTTGCCCTGTTGCTTATCCCCCGGTAGAGATAGTCATGATTGTAAATCACACTACCACGTTATTTAATTGTTTTGATAAATATATATGAGGGAGAGTGAGAGCAAGAAGTCGGTGACATTATTTAACAGAGGGCATGTTGCATAAAGTTAAAATTATACAGGATATTGTAAACTGGATGAGTTAAATGTCTGTTGGGTGTAATTTTGTAATATGAGGATTGTTAAATGTGTTAAATTGTTTGGTGGGTAAAACCATTAAATTGTAGATGATGTACGACAGGAAACTTAAGAGAGGTGATGAGTAATGGAGATAATGTTGAGTGATAAAGAGAGAGCGGTGTGGAGGGGGGAGGTTCAGACACCCACATCAATTACTTTGAGATAGGTTTTATCCCTCTGGTTCCTCAAAGCTTTAATATTAGGCCTGACTGTTGATGCGACTGTAGGTGTTTGACATAACCCCACGTTCCTTGTGTTACTGGGAGCACTGTCTTGAATGTTGATTGGTTGGGCAGGGGCACTGGCTACTGAGATACAGGGAGAGAACCCGTACCTTAATGAAACTAATTGGATATATTATACCGTACCTTATACTTAGGCAGAGTGGATACTTAATAAAAAACTGGAATAGAAGAGAAAAGATCCGAGCCTGGTGGAGTCGAGAACTATGAAATAAATTCTACCCTATTAGAAATTGTTATGCTACGAAACTGCCAAGGAAACCAATCAACAGAAAATGTACTGTTCCTTACCCCATTGTTGTGGAAGACGTGAGGAATGGTAGGGTAATAAGGATTTGTTTTCTTGACCCCCTTCTCCCTCTTAAGACGTTCGGCCAAGTAGTTTGGCAATTTTAAGACCTATTGCCCTAATTCTTTGTCAATTTTAACACCTTGCATGATATTTAAGTGTCTTTTTGCCTGCAAATCTGAAGGAACAGATTTTTTTTTCTGGGGAAAAATGTACAAATTTAAGCGTACGGGTGACGCCATTGCTATATTCTTGCTACCATTCATGTATTCTGGCTGTTCGGTGACAAGTCTTCTCCTGTAATAGTCAGATTTAATTTGATGTTATACCTCTGCCATTACCAAACGTCTTACATGCACATAAAATGATTAAATACTTAATATATCACAGTATAATTGTCTAATAATACCGTAGCCATAACAAAATAAGAAAACGTCACCCACACTGAAAGGGTGTTATAAGGTGTAATGGTTGTGGACAATGAAGTAATACCTACCATCACACCTATTGAAAGGGTTAAGATGTGTTATAAGAAGTTGTAATGGGTGGGAAGGGTGAAGTAATTAATGAGGAGTTGGTGGCCAGGCAGTAGAGTGGTGCAGCAGCTGGAGAGAGAGAGAGAGAGAGAAGGAAATAGGGAAATAGTGGAAATAGGGAGGAGGAAGGAGAGAGAAATAGGGAAATAGTGGAAATAGGGAGGAGGAAGGAGAGAGATAAAGGACATAGGGAAATAGTGGAAATAGGGAGGAGCAAGGAGAGATATAAGGAAATAGGGAAATAGGGAGAAGGAAGAAAGCTCCTCAAGGAATAAATAATGTATTAAAATAATGACAAACACACACGAGAAAAGAACCTGTAGTATGATTGAACATCGAATGGAAAAATTAACTAGAATGAACACACACACACACACCACACCACACCACACCACACCACACCACACCACACCACACCACACCACACACACAGATGCCTGGAGCAAGATTGAACAACGAATGGAAAAGTGAACTAGAAATGAGAACACACAAAATTAACAGAGAATGACCTGGATTATGGTAGAACAGCGAGTGGGAAAATTAACTATATTGAAAGAGGGGGGGGGGGGGGGAGCAGAGGAGAAAGAGAGCCGAGCCTGGAGTGATGCCAGAAGACAAATAAAGGAGAAATCTGTGGAACAAAAAAACTCCTAATAGAGCTTAAGATCGGGAGATTATGTGGAGGAAAACTATTATAAGTGGTATATATATGTACAGTTGCCCACATAGGTTCTGTTCCTCGTCTATTATAAGTGGTATATATATGTACAGTTGCCCAAATAGGTTCTCTTCCTCGTCTCGATCTTAAGTATGATAGTATAATTAGTTTGCATAACAGTTGCCCACATAGGTTCTGTTCCTCGTCTCGATCTTAAGTATGATAGTATAATTAGTTTGCATAAGAAAGTACACTTGTAATTCACTTGTGCGCATTATATCTATATTTATAAGAGGAACAGAATTTATGTGGGCAACCGTACAGTCGCGATCATAAAATGCTGATCACATTTTCGAAGCTGGCTCTGGTTGATACGTAGCTTCTTAGTAATTCTTTTTCTACTATATTTTTTGTTTTGCCCAGCTGATGATAAAGTGGCATGTCCCCATCTTGATTACTCTGATATTACGAAGAATTTGTAGCGAAATATGTTGTGAATTTTGCTAAGTTTGCAATACAGTATTAGGACTTACAGATATCACAGTTTGCAATACAGTATTAGGATTTACAGATATCACAGTTTGCAATACAGTATTAGGACTTACAGATATCACAGTTTGCAATACAGTATTAGGACTTACAGATATCACAGTTTGCAATACAGTATAGGACTTACAGATATCACAGTTTGCAATACAGTATTAGGACTTACAGATATCACAGTTTTGCAATACAGTATTAGGACTTACAGATATCACAGTTTGCAATACAGTATTAGGACTTACAGATATCACAGTTTGCAATACAGTATTAGGACTTACAGATATCACAGTTTGCAATACAGTATTAGGACTTACAGATATCACAGTTTGCAATACAGTATTAGGACTTACAGATATCACAGTTTGCAATACAGTATTAGGACTTACAGATATCACAGTTTGCAATACAGTATTAGGACTTACAGATATCACAGTTTGCAATACAGTATTAGGACTTACAGATATCACAGTTTGCAATACAGTATTAGGACTTACAGATATCACAGTTTGCAATACAGTATTAGGACTTACAGATATCACAGTTTGCAATACAGTATTAGGACTTACAGATATCACAGTTTGCAATACAGTATTAGGACTTACAGATATCGCAGTTTCATATTTTTCCATCAAGTATCGAGAAAACAGTTGCTAAGGGAATCAATTTACCATCAGCTGGAAATACCGACTATAGTTATATTTCGGAGGTTCCTTTAAATTGTTCGATACTTCAAAGTTTATCGGAATTAATGACCGTGACTGTACATGTAGGTTGATGGGTAAGAAACTAAGGACAATAGATTAGTAAAAATAGTCTTAGAAGGACCAACAATTCCTAAGGTGAGAACCCTAAGGGGGAAGACAAATCGAAGAAGGCCCAATGCGTCTTAAGCTGTGAACCCCGAGAGGAACACAACAAAAGGTCTGGTTGTAGAGAAAGCGAGACACTAAGTAATTGAGATGATCTGTTCTACCCTCTATAATCTCACTCACAGGCCAAGACCTCTCTTTCTCTCTCTTGGTTCCCCTGTGTTCCGGGTTTTGTCATATATTTTGTTTGTTTCAACTCGATGCTTCTATTTAGTTTTCCTTGACTTTTTATGTGGCCTTCTCTTAAATTATTTTGCCCTTAGTTTTCTGGAGTTTGTAATATATTTTGTTATTTCAGCTGTACGCTTTTTGATGTATATTATTTGGTTATGCCCATTTGCATATATTTAATGCATTTGTATGTATTAATTTTAGCCATATATAAATGTGTATATTTATATATTTCTCAACCCTCCATCGCCCTCTAAATCCTGTCCTCAGACTTTCTCTCTGACTGTCTGCTTGTTTAATCCTTTACATGTTTAAATTGTATATCACTATTCTTTTTACTATATGGTGACCTTATCATATATCCATCCATCCATATACTTATATATATTCACATTATTATATTGATCTCCATGTTTGTTCATATACACTCTTATTTCAATCCATATCCTTCAACCCCTCCACCTTTGACTCATGTAGGCTACATAGACAGTATTTCCTTGTTCTATAACTTTGTGTCTTTAAGGGGGGATGGTTCACTTTGAGCGATTTTTGCATGTATTCATTATTTTTCTTGTTATCTCCCTAGACCTCCATAAAAAAAAAAAAAAAAAAAAAAAAAAAACGTCCATTATATCCCCGTTCTAGATTAATTTGTAAATTTTTCGGTAAAAAAAATGTCACGGCCAAAGGCCGGTTCTTCCAACATTACAGGCTCACTATCGTTCGCCAGGGAACAAATCGACAGCTAAATTGCACGAAAGGTCTAAATATTGACGAAGAAATGGGGCGAAAGGTCTTAAAATCTACTAAATATTAGGGCAAACGTCTTAACATCTGAAAACTAATGGGGCTAAACATGAGGGAGAAAGTGGTCCAGAAAACCGGCCCATCCTCCCTTAATTATAGCCTAGGTGTACTGTATGTACTGGTATGAATTTATGTGTCCCTGTGCCCTGAAGTGCCCTCCACCACCACCACCACCACCAGGTCACTCTCCCCCTCAGGGCTACTTGTTCCATCCTCCCCTCCCCTCCCCTTCCTTCCACCACCACCACCCCCACCACCCCCCCCCCCCCCCCCCCCCCCCCCCCCCCACCCCCCCCCCCCCTGCCATGCCCTCGCTGCCCTTAACCGGTGCCCCCGCTGCTTTCTCTTGCTATCTCTTAATCTTTCTCTCCTCTTCTTCACTTACTCATTCTACCTAGAACAGATTTTCTTCGGAAAGTTGTATATAATTCTTCAGTAGACCAGTTTTAAGGACAGATCGTATTGCGCGCACCTTGCAATGAAAGTACTGCACTATACGATACGGTACATTGTTTTGAACTCATTGTACAGTATCTCCCTGAAATGGGCATCGAGGTCTTTTAGGTACTGGTACTATTCCTTGTAATTCTGTGTAGCTCTTAATACTTTTCTTCGTTATTTGGTCCTCTTGAGCTGTACCGTGTTCTGTGTTCCTTTTCCTTTGGCGTTGTTCAGTTTCCCCAGGTTCCCGATTACACCTAATAGGCCTACTACATGCGTCCAGCTCTCTTTATATTACTTTATTTATATGTTTATCTATATCTCCCTGGAAAATCCGTCCACACAAAACCCTCATATAATATAATACAAGAGTTTGTGTGAGAGAGAGAGAGAGAGAGAGAGAGAGAGAGAGAGAGAGAGACAGAGAGAGAGAGAGAGAGAGAGGTATGTGTGTATTTATTATTTTGTGTGTAATCAGTAATGGAGCGACGGTGGCACTTCCTCTTAGTGACGTCACCATTAATCACCACACTGCCCAGGTTTACATCACTAATATAGACCAAAAAAAATACCACCATCACTAATATTTCTACTACTACCACTACTATCATGACTCCAGGGCAGTAATTCCCTTTCCAATGTTCCCTTACCCACTCTAAACCACTGTTTGGACACTTGATCCTCAGTGTCTTGGAGGACAAGCAACCTAGAAGGGTCACTAGATCTGTTGTTGCTTGATTTCCTTTGTACTCCTTTGTACTAATACTATTATCACTACCATCGTTACTACTACTACTACTACTATCGCTACCATAATTACTACCATCATCATAATCATAATCTGTAATAGTCATCCCCTTCATTTCCCCAGCCTACCAGTTTATAGGTGTCTGTGTTCGAACGTATATATTAAGCACCAATATATATTATCTATAATATTATTAGTAACCCAATCTTCCATCACCTGTGTCTAGTAATATAATAGTTAAGTCTAGGTGGTCAGCCTAACAGTTTTTATCTAGGCTACTTTTTCTAGTCTGTCTATTGTTCTAACTCATACATTAACCATGAACAAGTGTACTCATTATATTACCAGTAGCCACAATCTACCATCAATTTATCAATTAATGTAATACTGATGTTAAGGTGCGGACTAATAGTTTACATTGAGATTACTATATTTTACGTCTGTGTGAGTCGATGTTCCAACTTGTACATTGACCACTGTTTGGACACTTGATCCTCAGTGTTTTGGAGGACAAGCAGCCTAGAAGGGTCACTATATCTGTTGTTGCTTGATTTCTTTTGTACTCCTTTGTACCATCAGCGCCTGTATGTAATGATATCATCAGTAGCCATAATCTAACTAAACCTATAGCAAATATGTATATTTATGTTAGGTACAGTCATAAGTTTACATTGTGATTACTTTGTGAGTCGATGTTCTAACTTATAATTAGCATCACTAATCTATTATAATATTATTAGTACCGGTAACTATAATATGCCATCACCTGTAGCAAGTGATGTACGGTATTATTCATGTTAAGGTACACAGGCTAATAGTTTAAATTGGGGTTAGGTTTTTTGTTCCCCCCCCCCACCCCCCCGTGTTGGGTGAGTGACTGGTAGTGAGTTGCCAACTAGGACGATTAGTTGGCTACGAGTGTTGTTGCTTTCTTGTTTACCCTCGCCTCGACTTGGATGCAGGGCTACAGTATTTGTTAGCTAGGGTAGGCTTATGATGGGTGTGCGTTTGTTTCTTTGTATATTTGATTGTTAGGTAATCATTAATTTAACACTTGGTCAACTTAAGGTGCATGAAAGGGTTATTATTTACATTTGTTGTATTAGTTAGGGACAGGAGGTTGTACCGATAATTAAATATATTGGCATGTAATATTGCAATTATGTAATTGACATATTCAACCAGAAGACGTTTCTCTTCTAATTATAGCTAATGTCAGACGATTTTCGGATGCTTGGGAAGGACCTCTAAACCAATCCCATAACACTAACAGAGGGTATCTATAGTCCATGTATTATAGGTAGGCCAGAAATAGTAACCCCTAACCTCGGTAAATCAAAGGGTAACTGAACTAATATTTTCACCATTTACGAAGAATCAAGCATTCAAAAGGTGTGGAAATTTAAGCCCATTTGCTCTAACCAATTTTGAGTTACAGAGGTTATGGGTTACAATTTCTGGCCAACGTGTAATAAATGGACTATAGAATATAACACAAATTGGTATCATATAATTAAATGGGTCAGCCAATGTGATAAACGTGCATCTTTCTTATACCCAGTGGCATTAATGAACACAAGTACTGGTACACGGAACACTATTAATTTCAGTACCGTTATAGTTATATTGGAAGTTAATACATTTTGTTGATCGGTAAATATAGGATATATTTTAGTTTACTTTTATCGTAATTACTTTAGAAAGGTCATCTGTATATTACTATTACTATGTTGATATGTTTAGATGGAGTATACAGTATATTTAGCCAGGTGAATAGGAAGTCTTTGAAATGTAAATCCTGTACTGTAGTGTATTTTATCCCAGCTGACGGTAAAGTGTCTTGTTCCTATCTTGATTACTCAGCTACTGCAAAGTCTGTCGTGATGCGACGTATATTGAAATTTAAAACTTGCAAAAGAAACAAACCAAAACAGGAACCGCACAATATAAAGACAAAACAGGAACCGCACAATATAAAGACAAAACAGGAACCGCACAATATAAAGACAAAACAGGAACTGCACCATATAAAGACCAAAACAGGAACTGCACCATATAAAGACAAAACAGGAACCGCACAATATAAAGACAAAACAGGAACCGCACAATATAAAGACAAAACAGGAACCGCACAATATAAAGACAAAAACAAAATCAAACTTAAAACTCACGATGTGGAAATAACGCATCTACGATTTAGAAAAAACATGAAATAGAAAACACTTTATCTGTAATAACTTATGTTCTGTTACTAAAACAATTTTCTCTCTCCCTCAACAGGTTAGCAGACGAGTGGAATACGGGCAACAGGTAAATAATGATGAACGGTTTATGCTACGAGTGGCAGGACAAATAAATCAACAACACAAATGACAGGTTTCTGTAGTTGATACGTGTCATTCTGAGTGTACCCAGTATGTTGTCAAGGTTACAGGGTTACAGGAGGAACTTTTAAACCAGGCTGTAGTTTGACAAATGTTATCACTGGCAATCTGTGTACAGGTGGGGTTACAAGTTTTGTTGTGAAACTGTTAACTTAATTATGGTAACACGAAAATACCTCTTGAATTCGAATAGACTTGAATTTGCATTGCGTAATTATTTCAATTTGTCCTAACGCCAAATGAATGAAGACATATGTTGAATATAGCTGATAATTATTAACATAATACTGAATCTGAAGTAAATTATTATGTTCCTTCCAACAACCAACCATACTCCTAAAATCGATTAATGAAATTTACAAACACATGTGGCAGTCCGTGGATTCGAACCCAGGATGCTCACACCGAAAATCAACACCTTATACATCGCACCACGAAGACAGTTAAAGGTTGGTGGACACTGCCTACGATTTATTATGCAACTTCGAATCCTGCATATCAATCTAAGCATGTATACACATCCCAACTGCAACTCTCGTAGGCTATGCATATGTGAATGGAAAGAGAAATTAATGGGGCCTTAACATCTTCGACTGCTAAAATGGTGTTGATTTTGTATAAGGTGTTGATTTTCGGTGTGAGCATCCTGGGTTCGAATCCACGGACTGCCACATGTGTTTGTAAATTTCATTAATCGATTTTAGGTGTATGGTTGGTTGTTGGAAGGAACATAATAATTTACTTCAGATTCAGTATTATGTTAATTAATAATGATCAGCTATATTCAACATATGTTTTCATTCATTTGGCGTTAGGACAAATTGAAATAATTACGCAATGCAAATTAAAGTATTCGAATTCAAGAGGTATTTTCGTGTTACCATAATTAAGTTAACAGTTTCACAACAAAACTTGTATATGCTATATAACTATTGACGTGTTGGATCAAATTCAACAATCAGGAAATACCTCAAACTTTCATAATATATTTGTACTGTATATTAAAGTACACCTTTGTTAATGTTAACACTTTGTTCAGGTGTTTGATAAATCATGACTATTGACTTTATTATGGTATTCTTTAAGTTAATTATAATCCACGTTAAGCTCATTCAAACACTTTATAAATGGGAAGATGTACCGGTACAGTAGAAGTTTTGCTCATATGTGACGAGAGATAAATTTGGTGTTACAAACAGATAAACATTAACCTCTGTACAAGCTAAAGTATAGTACTTTTGACCCTGACTATACTGGGAATCACAGGTGTGTCAGTGGGGTGTGCAGCTGTGCGTTAGGTGTATATTAATATGTATGTGTGTGAGAGATTTACATAGAGTTACATAGCTTCACTGGTCACACAGACCTTGCGATCCAAACGAGGTGGTCAGGACTTAATTCTAGTAGAGGTGGCATACCCGATAGAAATGGAAAGTTGAAGGAAAGGATAGAAAATAAGAGAGAGAGAGAGAGAGAGAGAGAGAGAGAGAGAGAGATGCAAGAGAGCGCGCGGATTTGTCTGTATTGTTACTACCTATAGTGAATTTAAGGTGTTCGATTTCCTTTACTAATATATTTTGCTTTGGGTGATAGCTTTTGTTGCCATTAGAAAGAGCATTTTAGGTTAAGCCTAGAGAGAGAGAGTGTGTGTGGGTGGGTGTGTATGTATGCAGGTGTGGGTGTGTATGCAGGTGTGGGTGGAGGGTTGATTATATCCGGCACCTGTTGGGAAGTGCAGGTGTGAGCGCTGTTATGAATACGTAGTAGATAATTAGCTAGACTACGGTACATCATCAGTCATGAGACTACCAATTATTTATGAACATTTGCAAAATTTACCTTATTACATTATATGGAGTACTACATTAATTATTTATGCAGTTATGAGATGTTTTTGTTTGTTTGTTTTGTAGATGTTTAGGTGACAATCACCACGGTCGATCTGGGGATCCGCCGCTGTGTGTATGAGAGAGAGTGAGAGATTCCAAGTGCGTTTGTGTGAGAGAGAGTACAAAGGAAATCAAGCAACAACAGATCTAGTGACCCTTCTACGTTGCTTGCCCTCCAAAACACTGAGGATCAAGTGTCCAAACAGTGGTTTAGAGTGGGTAAGGGAACATTGGAAAGGGAATTACTGCCCTGGAACTAATGTCCGTGGCAGGATTAGGAAGTTAGTAGGGGACAGATGGGTTAGTAACTGAGGGGGGGATAAAATAAAGTTATTCATTTACAAACGCAGTCAGTCGCGGGTTTGATGCGAGATATTTGTCTAGGCGGAGTTTAAATGAATCAACGAATGAAGAGAGAGAGAGAGAGAGAGAGAGAGAGAGCTCAGTTATATTATTAAGGCTCGCATGTGTATATCCCTCATATTTGTGTGTGTGAAGACGTATATAGGAAGCATGACTATTGTTCGATATACTGTATATGTAGGTAGGAATAGTTTAGTGTGCGGTTGTGAATATTGTACGGTATATATTAAGAAGTTATGAACACTAAGAGCTACGCACCCATTTGAATCTGTATCGAATCCAAACGAGACCATACAGTGCTTTATTAATCCCAGATGCTTCAGAATTTGGCTTGGAAGGTTATATTCAAATATGTATATACTGTATATGCATAGCAGTTTTCTCGAATATACATAAGTATTTACGGTATGATACACCTGTGTGGACTAAAGTATGTGCTGTGCGTGTTATGTATGGTGCGTGTATACAATAGAGTACAATTTAAGTTTGAGTGTATGAATGGTATATATGTACTTGCTTGTGTGTGTACGTGCGTGTAGACAGTGAAGTATATTTAAGTTTGAGTGTCGTGTGGGAACGTGACATACTGTTGTCATGCGTGGGGAAGGAAAGGGGGGGGGGAGGTTGTGTTGAGAGAGTGATATGGGTTCAATGAATAGTTAATACTTCAGTAACTTTACGTTCCATTCCAGGGAGACAGTATAATTAATGTACATGAGGGAGAGGAAGGGGGGGGGGGGGGGGGGGGGAGAATCTTAAGTACACTCTTGGACATGAATAAGGTTTTGGAAGCTCTCCGGCTTAGGGGGGAAAAAACCCCACACATATTTTAGTGGCAAGATAATATGATGAGTGAGAATAAGGACAGGTTCCCTACCCTGGCCGGCCTGTTGCATCAGGAGCAGTTTTTGTTTTGTTTTTGTTTTTATAATATATTTTATATATTCTTATTTTGTGTATAAACCTCTGACTTTTTGCTCCCAATGTATTTATATATTGATATTTGTAGATAATTAGTGGTAATTTGTTTGCAAACGCAGTTCTTTGTTTTCTTCTTGGACACTTCGTAAATTGTACTGTATTTGTTGTTTATCCTATTTGGTATTGAGGGCAAGGGGCATTAATTAGTAAATTGGGAATTCGAAATGTGAAATATAATTATATATTTTCGACTAATCATATACAAATATATATTTATATGAAAATTAAAAGTTGGGCAAATTATATGGTTCCCAAAGATATAATAATAATGGAAATGTATGCTGTAATGACGATCTAAAGTTGTCTTACCTGCACAAAGGGTCAAATATGGGTATAGAATATTAAGTTGTGGATAGTAGACGACTACTGGACGCGATGTCTCAATTAACCCTTTCACCACGATCACGCCTTGTTGCCTTCGATTCTGGCTAAATTTAAACTATTTTATGCAGTTTAAGAAGTACCTATGTTATTCAGAGGGTTTATTAAGATCCTATTTACCCCTTTTGAGTCCTCGAGGTATATTATAAGCTATTTATAATCGTCTAATGGTAACTGTTATCAGACGATACAGTGACGTTAGGGGTTAAGGGGAGGTATTTAGTTTGTTCCCTACGTTTTCATCAAGCTTAAAATTACACCCCCTAGACCCCCTTTCAAGATAAATTTGTACATTTTTCGGTAGAAAAATGTCCCGGCCAGAGGCCGGTTGCTCTTAAATTACAGGCTCGCTATCGCTCGTCAGGAAAAAATCGACATCTTAATGGCACGAAAGGTCTTAAAATTGACAGAAATGGGGCAAAATGTCTTAAAATGTCAAAAATACTAGAGCGAACGTCTTAAAATCTCAAAAGCAATGGGGCTAGACATGAGGGAGAAAGGGGTCAAGAAAAAGTCCCCCAAGTGGAAATCTCCCCTTAAGCTGGGGTTTATAGGGGAGGTGGTGTGTATATAAAACAACGACAACGTGGCCGCTGACTATGACATTCTTGGTCACCTGATCAAGGTTATACTGCCTCCCAGCCGACATGTGGGCGGTCATAGTACACCATAACACGCACATGGACACACACACACACACACACACACACACACACACGCACACGCACGTGCGCGCGCGCACACACACACACACACACACACACACACACACACACACACACACACACACACACACACACACACACACACACACACACACACACACACACACACACACACACACACACACACACACACGGCAATGGTTAGGAGAGCACGCAGATTCCATTAATGGTTATACGGTGAAGCACATTACCGCTACTGGATGGTTGGTACACACGCGCTACTTTACATGCAGTACTTTCACACACGAGAGCACGACCACCAACACCCACACACGTGTACACAATCATATGTACACATTCGGAGAGAGAGAGAGAGAAATACTTAGGTGTTCCCCATAATGAAGGGTGTTAGTTGATTTCCATAAAACACGATACATAGCTTAAATTTACCACTGATATGCTTCATGTATTAAGTGCCTCTCTTGAATATATCTTATCTCTCTCTCTCTCTCTCTCTCTCTCTCTCTCTCTCTCTCTCTCTCTCTCTCTCTCTCTCTCTCTCTCTCTCTCTCTCTCTCTCTCTCTCTCTCTCTCTCTCTCTCTCTCTCTCTCTCTCTCTCTCTCTCTCTCTCCTTACATTATCGCCTTTTGATAATTTCTTATTTTCATTTGAAAGTGTTTAATTTGGGTAATCATTAAGAGGAGGGAAGGGTGGTTATTTGGTGATTGGGGGCAACAGATGGAGAGAGAGAGAGGATAGAGAGAATCTAAGGTGTGTGTGTTGTAGTATCTATGGTCTGTCTTGCGTACTTTCCATTACTCATATTTTGTGTGTGTGTGTAATGTGTGTGGAATGTGCAGTGTGTGTGTAATGTGCAGTGTGTGTGTGTGTGTAATGTGCAGTGTGTGTGTGTGTGTATGTGTGGAATGTGCAGTATGTGTGCTATAAATAATGTATACGGTATTTAATATGTCTCCATGGCCGTGTATGTGTGTGTGTGTGTGTGTGTGTGTGTGTGGGGAATGTGCAGTATGTGTGCTATAAATAATGTATACGGTATTTAATATGTCTCCATGGCCGTGTGTGTGTATTCACTTGCTTGTTCGTCAAGGGGAATCCACGCAATGCGAGCTAAGCTCATTATTATCGCGCCTCCTTAACTGGGAATGTATTGCGTGAAATGCATGTTAAGTGTTTATGTATCGTTGGAATGGCTTTGGATGTGTGTGTAGTCTGTATTTTAGCCAATTGGCGACATCTGGAAACGAAGGCTTAGGGTTACTCTGTACGGTACCATTCTCACTACGGTACCAGTCTCACTCGAGGCTTAGGTTGACCAGTAGCTTAGGTTGACCAGTACGATACCCATCTCACCTTGTAACCGATCACCAACCCCAGATGGGACGTCACAACTTCGTCCACTTATACCAGGTTCCTATTTATACTGCTAGGTGAACAGAGGCTACACAGTTAGGAGACTAACCCAAATGTCTCTTCCCCGCCCGGGTCTCGAACCCGGGACCTTCTGGTTGTGAGCCAGACGCGCTATCAGTTACGCCACGGGGAGGTGTGAGTGTGTGTGTGTGTGTATTAACCCTGTCTGTACCAGCTACGTCAGTTATATGCTAGTCTAGCTATATTTAGACGATTTTATGCAGCTTTGGAAGGATCTGTGGTACCGGTACTTAAAAGGGTTGATTGAGATAGATAGTTCGGAGCCCTATAATTGCTAGAGATCCTTCCTGAACTGAATATAATTGCTAGAGATCCTTCCTGAACTGAATATAATTGCTAGAGATCCTTCCTGAACTGAATATAATCGATTAGTAGTACGGTAGCCAGAATATAATAAAGAGGACGTCGACGGTACAGAAGGGGTTAAGAGTGTTCACTGATGATTAACTGGGTACGTTACTTATAGCCCCCATCAACACCCCTCCCCCCTCCCCCTCCCCCACCCCCCACCCCCCAGCAACGGTACAGAAGGGGTTAAGAGTGTTCACTGATGATTAACTGGGTACGTTACTTATAGCCCCCATCAACACCCCTCCCCCCTCCCCCACCCCCAGCAACAACCCCACCACACACATCCCCCATGATAGATAATCAATAGACTGCCGGTAATAGGATGAGGGTAGCAAATTAATGAGTGTGTAGATGAGAAGGTGAATTACCTGTAAACCAACACGAGGATAGTTAATTAATAAGCTTATAGTAGCGTAGGGAAATGGTAGAGGGATTATGTTGATAGAATAATCAACTACGGTAATTAACTAATTATATTTCATTCAGATGTTTCAATTATTACGCAGGTAGTAAAAAGGGAATATTAATATTGTTTATATAATTATATCCGATCCAGTATTGTAGGCAGAAGATAGCATGATAATACCGATGAGTATTAATTGGAATAATAAATTAATAAGCTAATGGCGTTGTATTAAATTAATAAGCTAATGGCGTTGTATTAAATTAATAAGCTAGTGGCGTTGTATTAAATTAATAAGCTAATGGCGTATTAAATTAATAAGCTAATGGCGTTGTATTAAATTAATAAGCTAATGGCGTTGTATTAAATTAATAAGCTAATGGCGTTGTATTAAATTAATAAGCTAATGGCGTTGTATTAAATTAATAAGCTAATGGCGTTAATAAGCTAATGGCGTTGTATTAAATTAATAAGCTAATGGCGTTGTATTAAATTAATAAGCTAATGGCGTTGTATTAAATTAATAAGCTAATGGCGTTGTATTAAATTAATAAGCTAATGGCGTTAATAAGCTAATGGCGTTGTATTAAATTAATAAGCTAATGGCGTTAATAAGCTAATGGCGTTGTATTAAATTAATAAGCTAATGGCGTTGTATTAAATTAATAAGCTAATGGCGTTAATAAGCTAATGGCGTTGTATTAAATTAATAAGCTAATGGCGTTAATAAGCTAATGGCGTTGTATTAAATTAATAAGCTAATGGCGTTGTATTAAATTAATAAGCTAATGGCGTTGTATTAAATTAATAAGCTAATGGCGTTGTATTAAATTAATAAGCTAATGGCGTTGTATTAAATTAATAAGCTAATGGCGTTAATAAGCTAATGGCGTTGTATTAAATGAATAAGCTAATGGCGTTGTATTAAATTAATAAGCTAATGGCGTTGTATTAAATTAATAAGCTAATGGCGTTGTATTAAATTAATAAGCTAATGGCGTTGTATTAAATTAATAAGCTAATGGCGTTGTATTAAATTAATAAGCTAATGGCGTTGTATTAAATTAATAAGCTAATGGCGTTAATAAGCTAATGGCGTTGTATTAAATTAATAAGCTAATGGCGTTGTATTACATTAATAAGCTAATGGCGTTGTATTAAATTAATAAGCTAATGGCGTTGTATTAAATTAATAAGCTAATGGCGTTAATAAGCTAATGGCGTTGTATTAAATTAATAAGCTAATGGCGTTGTATTAAATTAATAAGCTAATGGCGTTGTATTAAATTAATAAGCTAATGGCGTTGTATTAAATTAATAAGCTAATGGCGTTGTATTAAATTAATAAGCTAATGGCGTTGTATTAAATTAATAAGCTAATGGCGTTGTATTAAATTAATAAGCTAATGGCGTTAATAAGCTAATGGCGTTGTATTAAATTAATAAGCTAATGGCGTTGTATTAAATTAATAAGCTAATGGCGTTGTATTAAATTAATAAGCTAATGGCGTTGTATTAAATTAATAAGCTAATGGCGTTGTATTAAATTAAATATATTAAAATATAGTTTGGGTACCGGTAGCTCACTATTACCCGGAAGTACAGCCAGATGTTTTGGGTCCTGGTCGGGAATCGAACCCACGATTTGAGGAGGGGTAAGATATAGCATGGTTGGTATGATGCCTGGCTCTTACTGGGGTTCGATTCCCTGCCAGGGCCAAAGATATATACTATATATTGGTCAGTTGAGTTAATTTACAAAATATAATAGTACCAGTAGTACTAATAATGTTACTACCCATACAGTTTAGTCTATAACACATCTAGGTGACATTTGAGAGTATTATGGTGAGGTGTTTTTGTTATACCGGTAATATGTAAATATATGGTTTGGTATGCAATTATTATATTTTTGAGTGAGACTACCTGTGAGTAAAGAAAGCAAGCAGGGAGGTATGCGGAGAATGACCGTGTGTGTGTGTGTGTGTGTGTGTGTGTGTGTGTGTGTATGTGTGTGTGTGTGTCTGTAGATAGATAGGGAGATGGGAAAGGGGTGGTTGGACGCTGTTGGTTGGTTTGGCGTAGATCTCTCAAGCTTTGATATTATATTGAAATTCCATTTAAAAGTTAATATTAAAAGATGAACATGAAGACAAGTATTACATATAGCTTATACCAAATTTATGATAATTCATTTTCCTGTACATCTAGTAAAATAAGGGTTTTAAGTCCTATATTAATGTTAATTTATGATTCATAATTAGACGAAGAGTACCGGTATTACAAGAAGCGTATGAATAAACTGGGTACGGTAGTGTGTTGATAGTTGGTACTGAACATGGTATTGAGGTTGTGATGAGGACAGCATAGTGGTATCGTCAAAGTGTGTATGCGTGTGTTGTGTGCGTGCGTGCGTGCTTCCTCAAAATCAATAAGCAAAGTATGCATCCCTCTTATCCCCTCTACCACCTTTATCTTATCTATCTATCTTTCTTTCCTTTTTTCTCTTGTGGGCTAGGTTTGTTTGGTTTAATATAATAGTGTTCTTAATACATATGATGATACTTTTATTTGGATACATTTTGTTTGTATTTACGATTAAATATATTTTGTATCGAGTGACTGCTTCGATGTATGTTTTGTTATGTTATTTTTGTATTATTATTGGGCTTCCAGTGGGCCCTTGTGTACAATATATTACTGGATAGCCTACTGGTACCTTGATTATCAATAACACCTCGCCAGTTTGCCCACCGGTAGTTAATTGTACTTAATACTTGGTAATTACTAGCTTCCCTTCTTGTATTTTATAATGATAATCTGGTTCTTGTAAAATGTTGCAATTACCTGCTAATATAATGCGGAAATTTTAAGATTTTCTGCTTGATATATACTGTATATATATATATATACCGGTATATATACAGTATATATATATATATATATATATATATATATATATATATATATATATATATATACATACATAAGAACATAAGACTCTGGGAGTCTGCAGAAAGCCGATTGGCCTAAGCAAGGCAGATCCCTGTCCCACACAACCCCAATTCAATTACAAAGCCCAATTATAGGCTTCACACTCTAATACCCTGAGGATCATCTTACCAAAACGGTTAGAGATTAACGCAGGATTATGGAGGTCTGCAGAGCGCTGATTGGCCCAACCCGGCTGATCCCCCTTCACACCCAACCCTTCTCGTCCATATGCTTATCTAATTTTATCTTAAAGCTCCCTACAGTTTTAGATCCCACTATAGCACTTGGTAGTCCATTCCACCCATCTACAACTCTGTTACCAACCAATACTTGCCTATATCTTTTCTGAAACGAAATTTATCTAATTTGAAACCATTGGTACGAGTTCTTTCGCTATCACTGAGCTTTAGTACATTTGCCATGTCCCCTTTGTTAATCCCACTAACCCACTTGAACACCTCTATCATATCCCCTCTAACTCTGCGTCTCTCTAACGAATGTAAACCTAATTTCTTCAACCTTTCTTCATACGAAAGATTTCTAATATTATGGATCATTTTTGTCATTCTACGCTGTACTCTCTCCAATGAATCTATGTCCATTCTGTAATAAGGACACCAAAATTGGACAGCATAATCCATGTGGGGTCTCACTAATGACAAGTAAAGTTTTAAGATAACATCAGCAGTTCTGTTACTCACACTCCTAGAGATGAACCCGAGAATCCTGTTTGCCTTATTACGAACGCTTATACACTGTTTTCTATACATATATATATATACTGTATTTGGTGTTCAGTAACTCCTTCAAGATAATATATTTTTATTTTATTTTATCTGGCTAACCACGACCAATTTTCTTATATTTCGAATTTCCTACCGGTTCTATAATTGAGCAAAAACCTGCAACTCACAATTTTATGTTTGGTAATATTTGGGTTCCGCTAAGAAAGTTTCCTTCTCATGAGCTATCTGGTTCCTCTTACTGTAATGCGTGGTTTAAGGGGGTAATACCCTCTTTTTCTGGAACCCCTTCTCCCTCATGTTTAGCAGATTAGTTTTGAGGTTTTAAGACGTTCGTTCTGTTAGTTTGACGATTTTGAGATCTTTCGCCTCATTTATGTGTCAATATTAAAACCTTCCGTGCCCTTTAGGTGTCGATTTTTTCCTTGCGAGCGACAGCAAGACTGTAATTTTCGAAGGAATCAGCCTTCGGCCGGGACATATTCTACCAAAAAATGTACAAAGTTATCTTGCAAGGGGGTCTAGGGGGTGTTTTCTTTAAGCATGATGGAGGTCTAGCGAGGAAACTAAAAAAAAAGAATATATATATAGACCAAAAAAGCACACACTACCCCCTTAAACAAGTCCACCACTGTATTATATATTGGTAATATTTGGGTTCTGCTAAGAATATTTCCTATATATAATAGCCGGGTTCGTCTTACTTTAATGCTTGGTAATATTTAGGGTTCTCGTTAAGAATACTTCCTTTATACAATAGTCTGGTTCGTCTAACTTTAACTCCTATTCCGGCGACGTCTGTATAACTTCATTTGAGTTATATTTAGACTATTTTGTTCAATTTAAATACAATCTGTGGTAGTAAAAAGGGCTAAGTAAGATAGTTTGCAGCCTGTTCATTGCTGGACCCCCTTTTTTAACAAAAAAATCATCCAATAAAGTTAAAAGGACGGAACTGGTACTGTAGGGGTTAATGCTTGGTATTATTTGGGTTCCACCAAGAAGGTTTCCTTGATAACCTGGTTCCTCTGGCCTGCAATACATGGTTTCCTCGGAATTTGCTCTTGTTCAATTCCTATAAAACGCTGCACTTGTTATCATGAATGTCGGGGACTAAAGGGGGATGGCGTATTTATTTGCTCTTCACATATCTGTTTTTATATTTTGTTTTAAGTTTCCTCCCTAAAACCCCATTCAAGATAAATTTGTACATTTTTCTATTGAAAAATTTCGGCCGAAGGCCGGTTCCCCTTACATAACAGGCTCGCTATCGCTCGTCAGGAGAAACTCGACACCTAAATGACACGAAAAGTTAATTTTGACAAAGGAATGAAACTTTCCTATTGCCAAATGGCCCCCAGTCGGTGTTTTTCTTCATTCACTGTTTACTGTATCAAGTTTATCATAGTGCAGTGTACCAGCTACTTTTGCAGGTGATTGTACCTTTTATACCTGACTTCTTGTTAAACTGCACTTATTGTAACGCCGTAATAACACTGGTGTGGTGCCAACAGTTGCGAGTAGCAGTTTATCATATTATCCGTGTACCAGTTACTTGTACAGACAACTGTACAGTAATTGACGGTGAATCCAAGACAAACATATGAACTGGCTGTCATTATTTACTCTAAAGAGTTATAAGTAGTTGTGTGGTTAATATATATATTTGTAATGACTTCTAGCATTACTACAGCAATGTATAAACACTTTAATTCACTCTAAAATTATAAATTAATCCATTAAAACATCTATCAACACCAGAGCACAGAGCAAGTATATTATAAACACTGAACATATATTCACGAGAGAATCCTATCCAGTCACAATTCTACACACTATGTATCTGTTTTATAAGTCTACTACTTTACATATGTGTGGCTTCTTGCAAGACTGTGTACTTCTTGTAATACTGTAATAAAACTCCCGAGTCGTGCGGTGCCTAAAGTCGCGAGTAACGGTGTAAAAGCTCTGTCATAAATAAGGATCACCAAAAACTACGAGGTTTGAGTCACGTCCTGGCGCCTTAAACAGGTATAAAACGTGAGAGACCTGCCACCATAGTAAAGTAAAAATTAGCATTACTGAGATGTAACATTTGATAAGTTTTACCCTTTTAATCAGATACAATTACTTTTTTATTATTTATATATTAATTTATTTAGTAAGAGTATATGGCTTTCAACGCCATCAAACGTATAATCTTACGCATGATATCCATTTAATGTCAAAAGGACCGAATTATTAGTGGCAGTTATAATTGGGAAAGGAAACCTTCGTAATCTGAATATAATGGACTGATGTTTGTTAAATATTAAAGTCGGCATATTATTAATAAAAGTGTAAAGAATATGAGTTCCAAACAACAACTTCTCTTAGTAAAATCTGTTCACTTTCAGCTGGCGGTAAATTGCTATGTCCCAGTCTTAGTTTAAACTCAACACGTGTCTACTTTTCAAAACAAAAACAATTGTTAATCATGAAAACTTGTTAGTAAGTTTTGTTTTCTTCCAATTAAAAATGTAGCTACTATCGAACATTTTGATATTTTATGATTCCAAACTGTTGTGTGAGTGTTACTTATTGTTTATCGATTTCACTTACTAATTTGCGGTGTTATGTAGGAATATCCAAGTGTGCCCTACTGCCTGTACCGGTAAGTCCAGTTTCTCCGCCACCAACTCATTGTCACGGCTCCAGTTGCCGGTAGCTTTCTTTTGACCTCTCTCTCTCTCTCTTACGGTATGCTTATTGTTTTGTATTAACGTTAATTTGTGGTCTATTGTAAAGCCACATAGAAAAGTTCACAGACAAATCGTTCAATTTTTGTAACTTACACTGCCTGAAATATAATTCAGTACTAATATAGTCTTTAGTAGTATTTACTTTAAGTCGAGAGGAATGCCAACTTGATATTGTTTGTTTGAGCTAACACAATTTCCTATTGAAGTTTTCGGTGAAATGTCTAATCCGTTTGTATACCTTAACTTTATAAATCAAATTACGCCATTACTTACTTTAATCTACTTTAATCTAGCGACCGCCAGACAAATTTATTCAATTGAAGAGGAATTAATCACAAACATATAACCTTTTAATGCTTAGAGGTCCTTCGTAAACTGAGTAAAGTAGTATGTAGGTAGCTGAAATAAAGCAGATGTTGGCGTCGCCTGAGTAAAATAGCGTTACAGTATTATTGGAATATCAACCTTTTCTTTCTAACTAAAAAAAAGTGTAATTTTGCTTTCCACTGTCTTTTGTTGGTGGCAGCCTGCAATCAGCTTAAAGTGAGTAAGGCGGAGCGAGGCCTGCCCGGCTTATTGAGGGCTCTGATAATACCCCCCCAGAACTGGGTTGAAAACACCAGGAAATGAGAGAGAGAGAGAGAGAGAGAGAGAGAGAGAGAGAGAGAGAGAGAGAGAGGATGAGAGAGAGAGAGAGGATGAGAGAGAGAGAGAGAGAGAGAGAGAGAGAGAGAGAGAGAGAGAGAGAGAGAGAGAGAGAGAGAGAGAGAGAGAGAGAGAGGTAGAGAGAGAGAGAAAGAGAGAGAGAGAGAGAGAGAGAGAGAGATGTATTTTCACTTTGACCAGCATCATACAGTATATCATCATGGTTTAAATAAATAAGAAAGAGAGCGAGAGAGAGAATATGAGAGTATACTGCTTACACTACACCTGCATCAATCCACCTGGCTGCAGGTAGATAAACAAAGATCTGGAAAATGTAAATAAAAACAGTAGTAGTAATATCAGAGGATAATTGATTGCGAGTGAAGATGATAATGCTCTCTCTCTCTCTCTCTCTCTCTCTCTCTCTCTCTCTCTCTCTCTCTCTCTCTCTCTCTCTCTCTCTCTCAACAAATATAAAAGCAGTATAGCATGAGATGATAACTGATGGTTTACGTGAGTGAGGCTGATGTGTAGGCTCTAAAGGAAATGTGTGTGTGTGTGTGGGGGGGGTTGGGGGGGGGGGGGGGGTGGGGGGTGGGGTAGTGCCCTCAGCTCTCTTGCATAACAATTATGTAAAGTGTATATTTAGATCAGTAGTCAGCTTTACGTGGGGCCTTATATTCTCCTATTTACGTGGGGCCTTTTATTCTCCTATTAGAGCTACGTGAAGTGTGTGTGTGAGAGAGGGAGAGAATGAGAGAGAGTTGTGTTGGTTAATACTACATACAGGTTTTGGCGTATCTGTTATCTATTGAAGGTTAGGATATTTAACTTGCAGATGAAAGTGTAATGTTGACTGGCTAATTATGTATATGATGTTGATGGTGGTGATAATTTGACGAATAGTTAAGTGATACGTGATGTGGATTAGGTAATTATGACGTTAAAGAGGGCATTGGTCATTCTGCTTATGGCGTGTAGTAATATATAAGTCAGTAAAGGTTAATGGTGTGAATATTGTGGTGTTAAAGTTGCCACAAGTTAGCCTACGACAAGTTGGTTATTTATGATCCGGAAGTTGTGACAGGAGCCCCACAGCCTCTTCCTTATATACATATTTACTTTTATATTGTCTTAGCTGCTGTTGGCTAGTCATCTTCAGAGTGTGCAAGATTTAAAGATACAGTACAACAACGCTGGGTTATAATTTATTAGTGAATTAGATTGTGTTCGTGAGTTGAGTTGTTCGTAATTGTGATTGTGCATGTGTGTGTGTGAAACTGTAAATGTATGTACTGTGTGTGTGTGTGTGTGTGTGTGTGTAATAAAGTACACACAGCCAATGAATTACACGGTTCAGTTCTCCTTT
>CM064480.1:73542036-73547036 GCA_032716605.1 Paralithodes platypus
ATAGTCTAAGTGTCTATGTATTACGTAATTTGTTTAAAATGATACTATTGTATGAACAGACAATTGTATATTTAATGGAAATAAAATAATCTGAATCTCTCTCTCTCTCTCTAGCGCTCTCGCTCTCTCTATCTCTATCTCTCTCTCTCTATCTCTCTCTCTCTGTCTCTCTCCTCGCTCTCTCTCGCGTCTATCTCTCTCGCCCCTCTCGCTCTCTCTCTCCTCGCTTCTCTCGCGCTCGCTCTCTCATCTGTCTCTCTCTCTCTCTCTCTCTCTCTCTCTCCTCTCCTCCCTCTCTCTCTCTCTCTCTCTCTCTCTCTCTCTCTCTCTCTCTCTCTCTCTCTCTTCCCCTCCGTCTGCCCGCCATGCTTCTAACGCCTGCATAAATCCCAGTAAAGGTAGAAAGGCCCGCCCCTCCTCCTTCCTCTGTATTACTGGGAGCTGGCTGTACAGGTGCGACGGACAGGTGAGAGAGAGAGAGAGAGAGGTGTCAACAATATATATATTTTGAAGAGTAGAAACTTTAACGTATTGAGAAGTAAGCGACACTGAGAAAGAAAGTGAAGATAATGCCTATTAATTTTGTAGTGCGTAAAGTATGAAGATAGAATTAGAAATGTAGTATGAAGATATAATTAGAAATGTAAATCGAAAGAAATATATCATTAGTATATTAAAAACAATAAACATGCTAGACAATCATATACTTATTTATCTAGGAGTGTGGCGCTGGTGGATGGGGGTGGTTATGTGACGGAGGGGATGGTAGGGAGGGGGTGACTATGTGACGGTCTGGGGGGTGCCGCTGTGACGGGGACGAGTTTGACCCGGTGCCACCCCCCGTACCCCCCACCCTCCCCCGGGAACCAACCACCTCCCTCCTCCTCCACCGCTCAGTTTTTGGTGGATCTTGTCGGGAGGTGGGTGGCGGAGAGAGTAGCTCCGATCTGGCTCGCTCGCTCGCTTTCCCTCGCTCTTACCGCTATTATCACCTCGGGGAAAATAACCTTACCCTCACGTGTGTGCCTCATTCAATGCTCTACCTCAGTATGGAGTTCTTCATTTTGCATTTGGTGTTATTTGGCGTGTTATTGTGATTGTTGATTTGTGCTATGAGAACACCTGTATGTGGTCCCCCCCCCCCCCCATTACTATAACATCACATGCTGCTGAAAGGAAATAATTGTGAATGACATTGAAAAGTGTTATATTATTGTGGGGAATGTGCTGAGTGACACTCCAGTGGAATAGTTGGTGGAGGTGAAGGTGGTGGCACAGGTGGTGGTGGCAGGTGGCAGAATGATGGCAGGTTATCTTGTGTACTAGAGGCCAAAGCTGGATAACTTGTATTTTATATTGTGTAACCCTACCAAATTGTTTCTAATCCTGGCTTTGTGTACTCTGCTCTTTTAGTGTGGTCATATCTTTTAGTGTGGTCATATCTTTTAGTGTGGTCATATCTTTTAGTGTGGTCATATCTTTCCTAAAAATATTTATAATCATCATTCTTTGGTAACTATACACACGTATTTGCTAGTTGATATTGGATCGAAAGGGTTAATCTGAACATTGCCTTCCTTCATTGCACTCTAGAAAAGTTGTGTTAGGTAACCATGCCCACCTAAAGCCCCAATGGATGCCCGACTATATTGTATGTATAGGGTGCCTCCCTGGTCCTACTGCTTTTTATTCGGTTCATCTAAAACGACCGAGAAGTTCCACCCCCTAGCACCCGATTCCCAAAATATACATAATTGTGAGATATAAAGGAAGCTAACTTGTTTTCATAGAATGTATTTTTCTTCATAATTAACGAATATTTTGTTATCTAAAGCGTTATGAATTTCAAATCAATGTTGGGAATTAATATTTTCTCGCCTAGTTGAGATGAAGAGAGTGCAGTGCGTGTGGACTGTGGTGGTTGTGATGGTGGAGGGAGGTGATGGTAATAGTGGTGGTGGTGGTGGTGGTATTGGGTTGGTGGTTACAGTCAGTCCTTGTGTTGTACCCAGTGCCACCAGGACAGAGTGATCACTTGCCCTGCCCTGACAAGCCTTGCCTTCTCTTCCCTCCTCAATCATACTCTGGTCTGTCAAGGGAATGTTATATGATAATGATTGTACTTAGTGGCACTGTCAGGACAAAATTATGAAACTGTACTAAGTGTCACTGCCAGGACAAAATTACGAAACACCGTCCTTTTTTTCCTTGGGGAGTATAGATGGCGTATTTACCTCTTGGCAAAACAAACTTTATTCCCCTGCCTTGACCTTCCCTATAGTGTCCTGGATAATATAGAAACTTATCACATTTTACCACCTGGTCAATTTATCTTATACCTGTACCACTGTGCCGGAGGGAGTATTGAAAGACAACTGCACTTGATGGCAAGAAAGACTTAAGTTTTAGCTCTGCCCTGGAAACATTAGAAAGCTATCATATCTACCGCCTAGTAGTCTTTTATCCTATTCTGTCACGTCTAGGAAAAATGGACAGCTGTATACCTAGTGCCAGCCAGGACAACATCTATGAGCCCTGTCTTCTGGTGCCCTGGGGAGTGTAAAAGGCAGTCATATGAGTGCCATGACAGACTAAAAGCTATGAACCCTGTCCTCCCGTGCCCTGGGGAATGTGGAGGGCAGACTATTAACCCTGCCCCTGCCCCTGCCCCTGCCATGCCCTATTCGTCCCCACCTAATAGTTTCCACAGCCACCCCACCACCACCTCCACCGTCGCCGCCTGGTCGTCGCCGCTCCCGTCACTCCAAGAGACACAGACACAACCCTGCCCTCCCTCGGCCTGGGTCTTCCACTTCCAGACAACACCACTTGTATTAAACAGGCGCCCTTTTATGCTCTGCCTGCCTTCGTTCCTTATGTTATGGGTCTTCTGGACTTTATTCTTTATCGTGTGTCCCGTCCTTCCATGTCTTTTATAGGATCTGTCTTATTGGCTATTCTATGTGCTCTTACAGACTTGATTTCTCATGTTATGCTATTTCATTTTTGTTTTTATTATTATATCGTGTCTCGTATCTTTGTATTTATATGTTCTCTCTTACTTAAGCTTTTATTAAAAATATTTTCCATTCCCTTTTTACAATATATATATACCGGTATATATATATATATATATATATATCATATCGGTGTTTCTAATGTTATTGTTGACAAGTTTATTTGTAAAGATATAATATATTTATGAAATTTAAACACTTAATTTTGCGTGAAAGATGGGGACACAGGCAAAGATTCTAGTAATGGGATAGCTTTTGTACAGTATGCATGTGATGCATTAACTATGTAACTAGCTACAAAGTTCATTAATTCGGGTACAAGTCAATATACAGTACAACTTAGTCAGGTTCTCGTTCTAAAATGAGACTGTTATAAATATTATAAGATCGTCGTCTGTCTGGGAAGTTATTCAGGTCCTTTTTTGTATGGAGAAAACCCCATCACAGATTTTTCAAAAACCCATTCATAGCTGGATTCCTTTTATGCATATATCAAATCCGTCTTTTTATATATATATATTTACTCCGGGACGTTGAGTTCGCGTTGAAAGACTTTTTGTTTGCATATGTACCGGTATATGTTTTTATATTTTACATTGTGTTGTGTTGAGAGCTGAAATAATGGTAGTATTTGTGTATAATATATTGCTGTGTTTGATTATTCAGTCGTGTTTTATGAGACAAGCTGACAGATCGAGTAAAAGTCATTGACATTTACATATATGCGCTGACCACACAGACCTTACGATCCTAGCGAGGTGGTCAGGACTTAATTCTAATGTCGATACCAGAACCCCAATATAAAATAGTGGAGAGAGAGAGAGAGAGAGAGAGAGAGAGAGAGAGAGAGAGAGAGAGAGAGAGAGAGAGAGAGAGAGAGAGGAGAGAGAGAGAGAGAGAGAGAGAGAGAGAGAGAGAGAGAGAGAGAGAGAGAGAGAGAGAGAGAGAGAGAGAGAGAGAGAGAGAGAGAGAGAGAGAGAGAGAGAGAGAGAGAGAGAGAGAGGTCATTGCTTTGTCTACTCCTTTGAGAGAATAACGCGCAAACCCGGATTTAGCAAATAGTATTGTAGTTTTGTGGTAGGGGCCACAGAATTTATTAGGGGGGAGATAGAGAGAGAGCGGGGGGGGGGGGGGTTTGCAAGCGCTGAAAGTGTTTTCATTGGTTGTGTTGGTGAAGCTTGTATGTTGTGTTGATGGAGGAGTGGTGGTGGTGGTGGTACAAAGGAAATCAAGCAACAACAGGTCTAGTGACCCTTCTAGGCTGCTTGTCCTCCAAAACACTGAGGATCAAGTGTCCAAACAGTGGTTTAGAGTGGGTAAGGGAACTACTGCCTTGGAACTAATGTCCGTGACAGGACTAGGAAGTTAGTAGGGGACATATGGGTTAGTAACTGAGGGGAGGATAAAATAAAGTTATTCATTTACAAACGCAGTCAGTCGCGGGTTTGATGCGAGATATTTGTCTAAGCGGAGTTTAAATGAATCAACGGTGCTGCAGTCTATAACGTCTCGGGGAAACCCATTCCACAAGTTGACAACTCGATTGAAGAAGAAATTCTTAGATTCGTGTGAGTTAAAAGATTTACCAATAATTTTGCAACCGTTTCCCCGCGTGTAATTAGATTGGTCGATTGGTGGTGAGGTGGAGGATAGTGGTGGTGGTGGTGGGGTGGAGCAAAGGAGTGGTGGAGGGTTGAAGGGGTAGTGATGGTGGTGGTGAGATGGATAGTAGTGGTGGAGGATATGTTTGTAGGAGTGGTGGAGGGTTGCAATGGTAGTGGTGGTGGTGAGGGAGGACAATGTTGGTGGTGAGGTAGAGGCTATGGTTGTAGATGAGCAAAGGAGTGGTGGAGGGTTGAAGAGGTAGTGGTGGTGGTGGTAGTAGTGAGGTGTAGGATAGTGGTGGTGGTGGCTATATTTTTAGAAATGGTGAAGGGGTGGTGGTGGTGAGGTGGAGTATAGGGATGGAATGGAGAGAGGGAG
>CM064480.1:73549536-73590556 GCA_032716605.1 Paralithodes platypus
AGACCATTTTTTTATTTTTTTTCCAACCACTCCCTCCAAGTACCTGTACCAAGCTACCTATCCACTAACCTGGTTGATACACAGGGTCGGTCTGGGGCTCACTCAGTCATTATTATTCTTTAGGAAGTTTAGGCTCTTGGTGTTGGGGTGTGGGAGGAGACTTGGTTAGGAGGCTCAGTGCTCTTACATTGATTCTGTCACCTTTTAAGGGAAGATGGTTCACTTTGTTATCGATTTTTGGATTTTTTGCATATATTCATTATTTGTCTAGTTTCCTCCCTAGACTTCCATCAAACTTTAAAAAAAAAACATTCATTAGATCCCCTTTGTAGATTAATGTGTACATGTTTCGGTAGTTAGGCCGGTTCTTTCAAAATTACAGGCTCACTATCGTTCGCCAGAAAAAAATAGACACCTAAAGAGCACGAAAGGTCTAAATATAGACAAATAAACGGGGCGAAAGGTCTTAAAATCACCAAACTAATGGGGCAAACATCTTACAATATGAACACTAATGGGGCTAAACATGAGGGAGAAAGGGGTCTAGAAAAACAACCCATCTCCCCTAACTCCTCCTATACGGTGGCGTCATTTATAGTATATGCTGGTTACGTTAGCGGATTTTGATGGGGCCTCACACTCTTTTTGCGACACCAATACCAATGTCACTTTATCAATGTAACATGCAACACGACTATTACAATCCCAGTTCACTACCCTCACCATTGCGGAATTTTTACTACTGCTATTATTGATCTCTAGTTATATTACTACTATAATTACCGGTACTACTATTATCCCTCATTGATACCATCACTATTTTGACACTAATTTTTCTAGTTTGGTCCAATCACATATACTGTTTGTTAAACAATATCTGTATGACGAGATTATTTAGGCATTCTGGTATCGAACCAACTCCAATGTGTGTTGATTTTGAGATATCAAGTATTGAAGGTACCGGTACGGAGAAAGCCGTTCGTATATTAATATCGAATAATTGCTTGTGTATTACATCCAATTATCATAACGCTTACATCATTTGTACGCAATATAATAATGGTGATAAACATTCCTTCATTAAGCTATTACCATATTCCCTTATCTTTATGCGACTGCTATTAAATTTGCATCACCCTATGTAGGTAATTACTAGCGCTATTTGCAATAATAATAAGGGATTATCTTTTAGGCTATAGTGTGCCTCTTCTATCAAATTATGTTCGGTGGTATTCACGCCGCTATTACCATATTTCACCAGTAACTACCACAAGTTACTGCACTACTTATCTTACCTGCATCTACAATATATTATCAGTATTACATCATTTTCTGTACGTTATCCAATTCCAAACGGTTAAATTACTTAGTTAAACCGTCACTCTCATGTTTTACCATCCCCTTATCTTCATCTGCATTATCAATGTTGTACCTGTATTTCCTGTGTCTCCATTATTATCAGCATTTTACCCATTCCCTATACCTCCATTATATGTACAGTTCCTCGCACAAGTTTCGTAACTCTGAGATTTAAATTGTGGAAGTGAAAATAGCATAATTGAATTTAGAGTGTAGCATCTAATGTAACAGTTGCATACAAATAAGATTTAACTACTACATAACAAGCTCCCAATTTAATGATACCGGTACTTTTTTTTTTTTTTTTTTTTTTACTATCCTAAACACAAGCTCAGAGAGGAAAAGAACTTGTGCGGGGAATTGTACTTTACCATCCGTATTGTACTTTACCATCCGTATTGTACTTTACCATCCGTATTGTACTTTACCATCCGTATTGTACTTTACCATCCGTATTGTACTTTACCATCCGTATTGTTCCAGTTATTCTTACCCCTTCCTTTTATACTGGACTGTACTATAGTTGAACTTGTCACTGCCACCGACATATTGATTACCTTATGCCATATTTTACAGCACTACTTGGTACCGTATTGTTAGCTCCTTTGTCTGCCTCAGTGCAGTGTTTTGTAAACAGTGAAAATATTGGAAGGTAATGATGAGGATCGTGATGGTGGAATTTACAGTGAGATAATGATAGTTTTGTTGTGGTGCAAGATAATTTAATATGTAGTAGTCGTGTGTGTGTGTGTTTGTGTGTGTTTGTGTGTGTGTACAGTAAGTGAGCTAGATGGTAGGGGTGATAGTGTGTAGCTAAATAATAGATGGTAATATTGTATATATTAGTGAAGAGAAAGTTGGATATGGTATAATAATAGTGTTATGTGTGAGGAAAGTATAGTAATGGTGATGGTGTTAGTGATGGTTAATGCGTAAATGTTTGTTATGGCGTCAGTGGTAATGGGTGTATAGGAAGTTAAGAGTGATGTCATGGTGTTAATGTCTTGTATGCATTAGTGGTTGTAATGGCGTCAGCGATAGTAGTAGTAGTAGTAGTAGTAGTAGTAGTAGTAGTAGTAGTAGTAGTACTTGGGGTGGGTGTTTATGAAGTTAGTTGTGATAGTTATGGTGTTAGCGGTGGTGTTGGTGTTAATGGTTGTTATGATGTTAGTGGTTGTTGTGGCATCAGTGGTATTAGTGGTAGTGGTGGTGGGTGTTAACAATGTCCCTATATATTATCTGGAGCACCGGAAGAGCCCTTACCCCTCTTGCACTCTTATATATCACACATACACACACATGCAGTACATACACACGGACACCACACACAGTACACACACATAGTACATTCACACGTACACACATACCGCACATACATACATTCCTCTCACACACACACACACACACACTCTCTCTCTCTCTCTCTCTCTCTCTCTCTCTCTCTCTCTCTCTCTCTCTCTCTCTCTCTCTCTCTCTCACTGTCATTGTCACACTGTCACTGGGTCCCTTCATTATAGACATGAATTATTGTGAATATGACAACACCACAAGTAGCCCCAACTATCATTAATTCCACTGGCCACTGGGTATAGAATAGTTTTTATATATACTGTATATATATATATATATATATATATATATTTTCTTTAATACATACGAGGTTGAAAGAAATGGCAATTTCTGCGTTGGAAATTTTATTATTCAAAGTTTCCAGGTCTCTGATGAGTTTTCGCTGGGTGGCAGGAAGTAGATGAAGGAGATGAGCAAAATTCATGGTGGTACAGGGTTACATAAATGTACATGATGATCAGGATATACGACGCGTTTCACTGGACAACCAGCATTATCAAGTAAGGAAGGAATGATATAAAAGGTAAACAGGAAGGGTATATATAGAGGGTGGAGGATCAGAGGAGGCGGAAAACAGGGGGCAAAAGTCTGCTATTGGTGGAAGCGTAAATTAGGAGAGAGAAAGGGGTTAACCGCTTCACGCATGCGCACTGGATGCGGGATGGTGGTCAGTAGGTGGGGTTCGAAGCTGATTGGCTGCGTGTCGAGGGGCGTGGCCTAAGTTGTGTGGCGCCTGCAGAAGACGAAGCTGAAGGAGGTAGCGCGGGGGGCTGCGTCAAGAGCACCGGGGGGCGAGGAGGGGTGTTAGGTCCTGTAGGGTAGTGCCTTTTGGCAGAAGGAAGGATCTGAAGGTCCAGAGTTTGGTTGTTGATGTTGGGATGTAAGGCTTGGATATATAAAGCTTCGAGTATAGGTAATCTCCTTGGGTCACTTTCTTTATCGAGTATGGTGGTGTGTTTCTCTAACTCGTTGCGTGTGAGGTGAGGGTGGTTAGGGGTGAGATAGTGGTCTTTGATGGCTCCAGCCTGAAGGTGAAGAGTTAACCGACGTGAAAGACGAGTCTGCGTCATACCAATATAGGAATGAGGTCCACAGTCCTCATAATTACAGGTATGTTGGTAAATGACGTGATCGTCGGTCATCGGGCTCTTTATCTTGGTGGAGGCTGGTTTGTTGCGGAGAACGAGGTTGGAGTCTTGGGGGATTTGTAATAAATTATTAATTTGATTTTGTTTTCCGGGTTGGTTGGGTGGACATGCTTGGAGATTATTTCTTTTAAGACGGAGAAATTGCCATTTCTTTTAACCTCGTATGTATTAAAGAAAATTTATTACCTGGCTTTACTAACATATATATATATATATATATATATATATATATATATATATATATATATATATATATATATATATATATATATATATACTAACTTATGTATAATCTCGCATTCATTATTTACGTTGACATAATTATATAAGGAGAGGAAAAGTGTAATAGATTCAGATTGTTTTGATAAGATTTTAGGGGATTAAATTGTGTGTTTGGTACCAGTATTGTTTTCATAAATTAGCTAATACCGGTATGTTGAGAGTAATGGTGGTTTGTTGTAATGAAAGAGTAAAGTGATAGTAAGGGGTATTTATGATAGTAAGGGGTGTTTATGTCCTGAAAGTAATTGCATTGGTTATTCTCCCGGCACGATTCTTGCCTTGGCCGAGGTAGCAGGTTGACCCAGATGTGGGGATAGTGGGGACCCCTGATGTTAGTGATGTTTATAGTGTATAGACAACTTTGTATTGGGGTATTGTGAAGGTTATTGTGATCGATTTAGTTGTGATGATTTCATAGAGGTAATAATATTGTGACTTCGGGAATATTTTTTGGTATGATAGGCTTAATAATGATGCTTGTATTATCATGGTATGATATGAATGTGGTGAAGTGTTGGTGATTATGGTGGTGTGTTATGACATTGTTGATTTGTAAGTAATCGTTATGGTGTAAATTTGTTGGGGTGGTATAGTGAAACAGTTATTTAGGTCGTATTGTGCGCTCCTTGCAGTGGTGTGAAGAGTAGGTAGTATGGTGTTGATGGACTGTGTTGTGGTGGTGCAGTGGTGTGGTAGAGTTATTGTGGTACTGCCGCATTGTGAAATTCTAGTTGTGGTGGTGTGCCGTGTGTTGTCTGGTTATTATAGTGAGTGATGTGGAAGATGTATGAGAGAGAGAGAGAGAGAGAGAGAGAGAGAGAGAGAGAGAGAGAAAGAGAGAGAGAGAGAGAGAGAGAGAGAGAGAGAGAGAGAGAGAGAGAGAGAGAGAGAGTATATATTTATGGTTGCGTGTCTGTGTGTGCATGAAATATATAGTATTATGGTGTTCGTGCATCGACAATAATGTGTGTGTTGTGTGTGTGTGTGTGTGTGTGTGAGTGTGAGTGATGTATACATGTGTTGTGCCACCAGCAGACATAAGGCAGCTCGTCTCCCTCTCTGTGCCTGCCAGACTCATTTGTTTCTCCCGTGAGAGTGATGGTGGTGTGGCCCCGTGATGAGTCCACTCCTTCATGAGTCTCCACTCTTGCTGCGCCTCATGAGTCTTGGCCTCTCGCATATAGGTTTCAGTGGCAGGAGTCGGGTTTCAAGTTTGTCTTCTTTCTTATAAGTTTCAGTTGCAGTAGTCGGGTTTCTAGTTTGTCTTCTTTCTTATAAGTTTCAGTTGCAGTAGTCGGGTTTCTAGTTTGTCTTCTTTCTTATAAGTTTCAGTTGCAGTAGTCGGGTTTCTAGTTTGTCTTCTCTCGTAAGTTTGGTGTTTCGGGATGTTTGTCTTCTCTCGCTAGGTTGGTGTCTCAGGAGGATTGTCTTCTCTGGTAAGGTTGGGGTTTCATGAGTCATGCTGTCCTCATCGGTCTTATTAAATTTGTTAATTTCAGAAGTTATTTAATTTCATATTCCGTGTCTCTTACTATGTTTTGTGAGTGCTGGTTTATGAGTTATGTCCCTCGGGATTTTTGTGTCCTCCATTAGTCTTGTGTCCTTAGTGAATCATGTCCTCTGAATGAGGTTAGTTTCTATTGTTAGTTTTAACTCTTGGTTCTTGTTTATTATAAGTATTGATCGTCGTGCTCCCTCATAGGTTTTGCTTCTCATGAGTGTTGTATCCTATGTCGTGTAAGTATAAGACTATTTTTACGTTGATGCAGTACCGTAATCAGAGTGTTGATAGGAGGGCTGATATTTCTGAGAGTAAACGTTGTTTGTACTTTGTCGACTAGTTATATTGAAGAACGTTACCAAAACGTTGAGGGTTGGAATTTAGTCTTGCGGATGTTGTGACCTTTCTCATACTGCTTGAATATACTGTAGTTGAGCCAAGGTTTCATTATTTCACCATGATTCGGTAAAGGATGTAAATGGGTGCCATACGTGATATTTTTGTTTTAATGATGGCAGTAGTGATTAAATGATAAAAAATTCCGGTACTTTAGAGTGATTAGATTGATTTTAGTGTTAGTAAGGGTAATCATTTTAAGGCTGGTGATGATAATAGAAGGATGTATAAGGGTTGATTTTGGTAAAATGCATGTTACCATCATGGCAGTAATGGATTTGTTCGCAATGTAGGAATATATGGTCGTTGTAGAAAGTAAGGTAGGTGCTCGAACATAGCCGATGTTGAGAGAGAAGGAAGAACGTGTGGATAACTATGCAGTGTATGTAGTATGGTAGTGAAGGAATGCATGGTAGCAATATGATAGTGAAGGAATGTATGGTATCAGTATGGTAGGTGCTCTGAGCGGATGTATGTTGAGAGCTAAGGAAGAACTTGTGGGTGACGATCACTCCACCTTGTAACCTGATTCTGAAGGTCCCCCAGGCGTGTCCTCCCTTCTCTATCCTCCTCCCTTCTCCCTCTTTAACTTCTACTATTACTACTACTACTTTTCATTCATGTCCTTAACCACCTACATGTTTGTATTAAGTCCTAGCCCCTCTTTAACCTCTTCCTCTTCCTTACCCCCTACTCCTTTTTTACCTTTCTCATTTTCTCTCTCATACCTCCTCAACCTCCTAAATCATCCTCTTCCTAGATCACCATTGTATTAACTTTAAGCATTTAAACTAATATTTTGTTACAATTGCGCATTAAACATTGTAATAAGTGTTTTGTTATTATTAGCCCTCTCCTTTCTTTCCCTCCTGTTCGCCTCTTATTTTGCCTTATGTCCCGTCTATTTAGCTCCTCATTTCCTTTCATTATATACTATCTTCCCTTTTTCGTCATCTCTTCTTCTGTCTCCCTGCTCTCCCGTTCCTGCCATGTCCTGCCTCCTTTTGTAGAGCCACACTGCCTTTCATGTCTCTCATATCCTCTCATTATGTAGACCCAATACCTCTCTCTCACTCTCTCTCTCTCTCTCTCTCTCTCTCTCTCTCTCTCTCTCTCTCTCTCTCTCTCTCTCTCTCTCTCTCTCTCTCTCTCTCTCTCTCTCTCTCTCTCTCTCTCTCTCTCTCTCTCTCGTATTGATCATTCCAGTATTGTTTTCCTTGCAGAACGCTTTGATCGAGAGAGAATTTTCACACTCGAGAGGTGTATTTTCACCGAACCTCAATGTTTTTTATCTCCCCCCCACTCATTTTCACACTCCAGATCTCGCGTTCCCTCATTTTTGCTTTCCTGGTTTTTGCTCCCACCGACGCCAGCTTATAAATACAACTCTTGGGTGCCCTTGGCTAAACTTATCTTTTAAACTTTTCAGGCTCCTACTTCGTTATATATTAGTTCCGATGCTGAGGATTTTTCTTCTGTATTGGATGCTGTGTATGTTGGCATGTCTGTTTGAACTTTTACATTGTGTAGACTCCTTTTCGATTCCCTTTTATTGGTGTGTGTGTGTGTGCGCGCGGGCAAAATTAAAGATTCAAGTAATCTATATTGGAAGTGTGTTCTACTTGCTTTAGTGTTTTACATAATGTATATTTACGATTAATTTTAAAATGTTGCTATAGCTCGTAGATGTAAAAATGTTGTTTAGCCTAATTATGAGCTTAACTCTACTAATATCACTTATAATGTCGTCCTCAGTTTTATATAATTAATGACCTAATCACCATTGTAGTTGGGATAGTTTTTCTTATACAAAGTTTGATTAAGTTTGTGTAGCCTCTGGGAAGGTTTATTGGCGTAGTGTTTTGTGTAGGGTCCCATGTAGGCCTGTGGCGGTAACATGTTGGGGTCCTCAGTTCCCCTTGTTCAGCAAGTCAAGTTTAATAAAAAAATAAAGTGGTGGGAGGTAAACGAGAGGCCTAACCTGTGCTTAATAAAATTACCTAGTTATGACAAGGGCAGAATATATCAAGGTGTAATTGGACTGAAATAGTTATGTAGAATTTTGAACCCCTTAATACAGAAAGTCTCTTATGTAGAATTTAGAATTCCTTTATGCAGAGTCTCTTCTACAGTAATGTAAATCCTCTCATGTAAGGTATAACGAGATAAGGTTATATTTGTTATTATCGACAGGGTTTGTGGTGTAGGCCTACTGTTGAGGGTAACATTCAGTAGCCTATATGGTGGATGTTATTGTCTAGTGTAACAATATATGATGTGGGTAGGCTTATGTTGTCTGTGTGTGTGTGTCTAGGTACTTGGCCAGGTAAGGAGGGAGGGAGAGAGAGAGAGGTGAAAGTAAAAATAGGCTTGTGTGTGTGAGAGTGAGTGAGTGAGTGAGTGAGTGAGTTAAAGGGAGATGAGAGAGGCAGGTAAAGGTAAGGTAAGGTAGGTTGATCAGTGGAGGGTCTTGTTTTCACCCACCACCAACACCACCTCCACCTCTGGGAGAGAAACACTTCGCCGGGTTAAAGGGAAGCTTTCTTACTTATCTTCATATTCTCCACTTCTATCTTTTTATCCTACTCCTACATCTGCTCTTCTCACCCTTCTTATATTCTTTTCTGTCTCTTCATCTTCCTTCTTCACCTTCCCTTCTCCTCCTTCACCTTCTCTTCTTCTTCGCCTCCTTATACTCTTCTTTGATATTCTCCTCCTCCACCTTCATCTTCTCGTCTCCTCGTCATCATCATCTCTTCGCCATACCCTGTTTTTGTCGTGTCTTTCTTGCCCCTACGTCTTCTCCTGTTTTATCTTTCGTCTCATCTTCATCCATCTTTTTTTCTCCATTTTTCTCGTCCCTTTTTTCATCTATATAATGTCCTCCCAATTTGTCTTGCACTCGCTTCTCCTCGTCTATCTTGATCTTCATCGTCTCCTTCTTTATCTTCTTTTCCCCTTTTCCTCCTTCTTTCATCTGTTTTCCTCCTCATCGCCTCCTTGTTTACCTCCTTTATCCACATGTCTATATACTGTATATATCCCTGAAGGCTCTTACATAAACTCCACTCTCCCACTCTTTACCAAGATATACAGTAGTCTATATACCTTGCTCTTGACTACCCTTGTTTACCAATAGTCGGCCGGAGCTTTATATTTCCCCAGCCTTCCTTTCCATCCCTCCATCTACTTCATATTATCGCGGCCTGTGTGGCAATTTCCTTCACTCGATCATTTCTCCGCGTTCCTTCGTATCCACCTTCCATTTTCCCCATATTCCACTCTCCTATATTTGTATTTGATTGTTCTTGGTAGTTTTAAATAATTGTACTCGGTAGTCGCTTAAAATAACTGGATTCATACTTATATCATTCTGTATGTATCCCAATGTTCCTTGTTTTCATCGCCTCGCCAATATTTTTCTATTCGACTTCTGAATATGTGAATATTTAATCTCTCTCTCTCTCTCAGCTGTGTTCTTACCTCCCTATTATCTCCTCTCTTCATCACTCCTCTCTCCCCTCGTCGTTTACCATAACCTCTCGTTTATCCTCTATTGTTATTGCCGACTCTCCCTCCTCCCACTCTTACTTTATTTGTCTTTAATCTGGATGAGCTTTACATAATGTTTTAATTAAAGATTATCCTATTGTTTATTTTTCATGTCTTGTGCTCGTTGTTTTCGTTTCTCTTTTGAGTTATGATATTTTACAATTTTAATTTCCTTTCCTATATACTGGTACACTTCGTCTTGTTCATGTCCAATATTTTGTCGGTTATGGTATATGATTTAGTTTTCAACTATTATTATGATTTGTTTAATGTGTCTTATGGTATTTATATCTTCGTTATCCCTACTTGTCCTCATTACACATACAGTACATTCATATTGTCTTATTCTCCCATCTTCTCTTTTTTTCGTGGTCCCCGTTTATCCCCTCCTGCTCCCACTACCCCCCGGTTCTCAAATGTCAACGTTTAGTCTTTAGGCCCCTCTTTATTGCTGCCTTTATATATACCTACCTGCTTATCTCTACCCCCCCCCCCCCCCCCCCCTCTCTCTCTCTCTCTCTCTCTCTCTCTCTCTCTCTCTCTCTCTCTCTCTCTCTCTCTCTCTCTCTCTCTCTCTCTCTCTCTCTCCTCTCTCTCTCTCTTCTCTCTATAATCTCTCTCTCTCTCTCTCTCTCTCTCTCTCTCTCTCTCTCTCTCTCTCTCTCTCTCTCTCTCTCTCTCTCTCTTATAATGTTTTTCTTTCATTTCATATTATCTATTTTATAGTTTTGTTTTATATTCTTAATTTTTAGTATATCGTATAGTCATTTTTTCTGTCATCACTGAACATCCTTTATCATCGTCATTATAACTTATTATCGTAACTTTCCCTCTTCCTCTTCGGTGTACTATTATCTTCCTTGTCTTCCCTTTCCTCCTCCTTCCCTCCCCTCTCATCTCCCCACTCCCTCCCTCGGCCCCCCCCCCCCCAAGCAATTATCTGTTAGTGGGGGTGTATGTGAAACTTGTACAACACCTCGGAGTCATTTAGCGGCCTCTCTCCCCCTCCGGCCAAGTTGTACCTTCAGATAGTTTGGAGTCTCAGCAGCCCCCCCTCAGCTGTTTTAGAGGGGGAGGGAGAGGGGGGAGTGGAGGGTAATGGAGGGAGAGTTGTATGAGTGGAGGGGAGGGGGGGGGAGTTGAGGTGATGGAGGAAGAAATGATGTAGGAGAGGAGTAGTGGGCAGGTAAGGGGGTAGTGATGAAGAAATATTGGATGGTAATAAATTAGGGAAAGGTGGTATAATATTGGAGAAGGTGGGAGGAGTGGTGAGTGTGTTGGTAAAAGGTTTTTGGGTAGGTTCTAAGAGTAGGGATTCAGTGTTAAATTTAAAGGAACCTCGTTTATATTGTTTAATAAGTAAACTGTAATGTAGGTACGGTGACAGGTACCGAGTATGATTATTTTATTATTAACTGAGTGGAAGAGTGCAGAAGGATTATCCATATAGATTGTTAGAGTTTGTGGGAGTATCGGTAAGAGGTGTATAGAGGGTCTGCTAGTTATATTTTCTATTTGTATATATTTATTTATTTATTTATTTATTTATTTATTTATTTATTTATTTATTTTTGAGAAGGCTTATCCATATAGCTTGTTAGGGTTCTTGGTAGTATCGGTAAGAGGTGTAGAGAGGGTCGGCATGATTTGTGGTTGACTTGTACTCCGGGGCCTGGGTATTGAATCCCGATGTCGTGTATGGTGGGTGGAGTTATTGGCCTCACTCCTGTAAACACCTTACGTATGCACCATAAGCTGATATAATATATGGCCCACATAATGCTAAGGTGATGGTTATATAGTCGATATGTTATGAATTACATAAGAACATAAGAAAATGGGATTCTTCAGAAAGCCTATTGACCCAAACAATGCAGATCCCTATCACACCTAACCCTATTTATAAGGCCTAATTATAAGCTTAGCACACTAACACCAGGTATAACCCTTTATGACTACTTTTATAGGGTTCTAACGTATGTCTTTCGATTTGATAACGTTTATATTGTATTGTATTGTATATTGTATTCATAATTCTTCATTAAGTAACACTGATCAACTTCAGTTTTTGATAAGTTCATATTTTAGCAACCACAGTGCGATTGGTTTAAGCCATTGAGGGGCCAAAGGAAATTGCTTGGTCATCCTAATCTGCATAATATGTGTTGGGGTTACCTGTGTTGAATATAGGATGGCGGGGCAGAGGTGAGAGTGAGAATATTGGCTGGAGGGATCGGTAGAGTTGATGAAGAGTGGGCAATATTGACGAGTTATTGGAGTGGAAGAATTGGAGTGGGAGAGGGGTGGGGAAAAAGTGTAAATGTTTGAAGGTGCAGGCTAAGAGGTAAATGTGTTACGGGGAGATGGGTCGTTTTTCTGGCCCCCCCCCCCCTTCTCCCTCATGTTTAGCCCCCATTAGTTTTCAGATTTTAAGATGTTTGCCCCATTAGTTTGTCGTTTTTAAGACCTTTCGCCCCATTTCTTTGTCAATATTTAGACCTTTCGTGATATTTAGGTGTCGATTTTTTTCCTGGTGAACGATAGTGAGCCTGTAATTTTGGAAGAACCGGCCTTCGGCCGAGACATTTTTCTACCGAAAAATTTACACATTAATCTAGAAGGGGGATCTAATGGATGTTTTTTAAAGTTTGATGGAGATCTAGGTAGGAAACTAGAAAAAATAATGAATAAATGAAAAAATTAACCAAAAAGTGAACCATTCCCCCTTAAAGTAGAGGTGCGTAAGTGAGATGGTCGTCGTGGGAGAGTGGGTGGTCCTGGTATCGGATTAAAGATGATCATATTGGGAATGGAGGCGCTGGAATGGAACCTCAGAAGAGTATGGAGTTTACAGCACAAAATATATATCGAATATTTAATGCCAGTGTTAAGTGTCAGTAGAAAAAGTTACTTCTACACTACCGGTATTTAATTGGGATGCTGATGTAGGCTTTATGTTGCCTAGATATATATACAGTATATTTAACTATATTTTACTTGTTTTCATGTATTTATATATTTATTGTTTTATTTATTTATTTATTTTTTATTTTATATACTGTATATATATATATATATATATATATATATATATATATATATATATATATATACCGTATCTATATATATATATATATTTTTTTTTTTTTGCTAATGTTAGTGTATAATTGTCCAGAAGTATTGCCGATTATAAGTTGCCTAAAAATAGGGTAGCTGTGAATTGGTCCCCAAGCTGCCGAGGGAGTGGGTGGGGATTGAGAGAGTTGACGGGAGGGAAGTTATCGGGAGTTGAATTTGAAGAGTAAAGATCGTAAAGTTGTTGAATGAAGTGATTTAGGTGAGAGAGGGTGATTAAAGGAAGTGGGTAGAAGTTCGTCGACGAGCTGAGAGAGAGAGAGAGAGAGAGAGAGAGAGGTGGGGTGAGGGAGTCAAAATAGTGAGTGATGGTGAAAAACACGAAGCCACAATTGGTGAAAAATAGGACAGACGAATATAAGCGTGTGCGTTTGTTTGAGAGAGTGAGAGTGAGTGAGTGAGTGAGTGAGTGAGTGAGTGAGTGAGAGAGTCGAAACAACAAACCTTCGTGACGAGTGGCTAGCAGGCGAGGCTCCCGGAATATAATGATTGCTATATCGGATAGATTATCAATGTTGATAGTCGACGGTCCTGCCACGCCATATTGGGGGGGGTTAGGGGGGACAGGTTGATACGTGGGGGTTAGAGGGGGGAGGTGGAAAAATAGAGGGGAGGTTGATAAAGTGGAGGGATAGAGGTGGAAGAGTAGAGGGGAGGTTGGTAAGGTAGAGGGGGAGGTTGATAGGTAGGGAGGTAGGAAAATTGAGGAGATCGAGTTTGAGAGGGGATAGATGAAAGAGATTTGGGGAGATCGATTTTGAGATGGGTGGATGATGAGAAAAACGTAAGGTTATATATATATATATATATATATATATATATATATATATATATATATATATATATATATATAAATATATATATATGCCTATATACTGTATATACAGGTATTTATTTATTATTTCAAACAATTACCACTTGTCCTGTAATGTTTAATCCAAAGAGAGGGGGGATGATATAGGAATTATTTGTATGGAGAGCGGAATAATCGTGATGCGGGAGATAATATAATGACCTAAATAATAATGCTTCAAATAATAATATAGCGAGTAAGTTTAAGTATATGGGGACTAAAAAGGTGGAAGACAAAGACGGTGGAGATAGTGGGAGGTAGGGAGGAGGGGGAGATTGGGAGGATGATTAAGGACATGGGAAGATGGGGTGGATTAGGTGCAGCGAGAGAGAAGGAGAGGAGAGGAGAAGGAAAGGGAAGGGGAGAAGAATTATATATGTACGAATAAAGAAATATCATAAGTAATATAGGATAACATTAAAGATATCGAAGGAAAATAAGATACCAAAAAAGGAACAGTTGTTATTATAAAGAAACCCTAATTTAAAGGTATGTGAACCAGCCTGTCGGGAGGAACAGGTGTATAGGGAGGAGGACTGGTGGAGTGGGATCCTCAGTCGACAGGAATGAATGCTGGAGGGGGGGAGAGGAAGGAACAGGTTCAGGAGAGAGAGAGTGAGTGAGTGGATGGTAAGAAAAAGGCGTAGTCAGTTGTACTAAAAAATAGGAAGATAAATGAGAGTAGAGAACATTAGAAAGATTTAGAAAATTAAAGAGTTATGGTGTGAAACTAGAAGATTCATTTATAAGTAAAGGAACAACAGACAACAACAAAGAAAAACATTAAATAGCTTGACGAAAAGTGTATGAGAGAGAGAAAGAGAGAGACAGAGAGATGGAGTAGGAGGAAGAAGAAAAAAAAAGATATGCGAGTGTGTTTACAATAGTTGGCCCCACCTGGGATCATACACACAACCCTCATTCATTCCACCCATCCCACTAAGGATTTTACAGATTATCGGAAATCCTGCGATAAATAATGCAGACTCTAGCAACACATCGATTGCACATAACTCACAGCGGCCTTCTTGGAGCCTAACTGCATAAACACATTGATACGGCATAATGGAGGATATACAGCTGGAATTAGGAGTTATGTGTTCTATGGAGGTCATTTCTTTTAATGTGAATCGAAATGTCCGTCTAGCCAGAATAATATCATATATGTAAAAATAAATTGATGAAACATAGGGGTGATAAAAAAAACCTGGACAGCTGGTTTAGTGTTTCTCTCCGGGAAAATGTTAATGGAACCTAATTATGTCTTGCCAAAATATGTTTTAATCATCAAAGGAAATAATTAGTTTATTTTTGTTTTGTCTGGAGTCCAAACATATGTACTGTATGTATCGTACTGTACATTATAGACATAGACATTAACACATAGCAAGATCTTTAAGGATGAGCACGGTAATGCAGATAAATACAAGAACTTGAATCGCGAGCTTTTAAAACAGGACTTAGAATCAGGTTTTGGTGATGGTGGTGGTGGTGGTGGTGGTGTGTGTGTTTGTGTAATGTGCTGGGAGGGGGTCGACCTTGATGTGTGTCTTGTAGCTTGTGTGTTGGGAGGGGGTCGACTTTGGTGTGTGTGTGTGTGTAGTTTAGTGTGTGCATTGAGGGGAGGAGGGAATCGACCTTGATATGTGTCGTGTATTGTAGTGTGTAGTGTGTTTGTGTGTAGTGTAAGGTGCGTGTAGTGTTTGTTGGGAGAGGTAGAGGATCGACCTTGATATGTGTGTGTGTGTTGTGTGTAGGGCCTCTGAACCCTACTCGTCTGGCTCTATGGGTCTCTCCTCACTGCTAGACTGAGTCTTTTCATCAGTAACCTCGTAGCATAGTACTTTCAATTTACCCTATTTTACTGTCTGTGCGTGTGTTTTACTTATTATGTGTCACACTTTCAGTTTATCCTTACTATTACTGTCTTCCTTTTTGTGTCTTACTATTACTGTCTTCGTGCTTGTGTCTTACTATTACTGTCTTCGTGCTTGTGTCTTACTATTACTGTCTTCGTGCTTGTGTCTTATTTCTGATGTCACTCTTGTAGTTTTTCTTACTATGTTTGTCTTGATAAACTAACCTCGCAAAGGAACTGTCAAATTCACTCTGTGTATTATTCTTTATCGTGTGTTTTATAGATTATTGCGGGCTTACGAAGTCGGTGGTGAAGTGGAAAAATAGTTTTAGTCGTAGAACACATATGTATGGTTTAGGTTTGAATATCCTTATAAACCCTCCCCCAGTAGCTACCCTCCAGATATAGCATATGGGGCCCCTTGAATACTATATGAGGGGTCCAGGCAGCACAATCATTGCAAGCCTTGTTATGCAGACGTTATTATACCACCCTAGCAAATTGTAGCCATGAGTCGGAAGGAAGACGGTTGTTAATGGTGGAATTAGTTATTAGCGCCTCTGATGGCTGGTTAAGGTAATTAGGCGTGACAGGGTGTTAGGCTGAGTGGATTGGGAGATTAGTGGTGCTTATATACTGTACTGGGATTTTAAAGTTACATTCGGTTTTTTCGTTTGTTTAAAATTCTAACTGGTGGTGATCTTTTAATTATGGCCAAGAAAGGGTCTGTATAATTTGCCTTTCTCTAATCCTTTCGAAGCTGTAATACGTTGTTTGGCGGCAACTGGTTATTCAAAGCATGTGATCCTAATTCTAATTGCAAATGTAATAAAGGGGTATTCTGGCTGTATTCTGTTTATTGGATATGAGGCTCTTCATAACAATGAAAGTACATCATATACTGTAGGTCTCTACTGGATTAAAAATAAGGTAAACACTATTGTAGGTAATAGAGTAACTTGCTGGATGAAAATGACTAAATGACTAACATTAGTTACTAATGAAGATAGGGAGTGTTTTATTACTACGGCCGCTACCGGTAGTTGGCTTTAAGGCCAGATATCCACTTGACGGATTTTTTTCTTGACTCCTTTCTCCCTCATGTTTAGCCTCATTGCTTTTGAGATTTTAAGACGTTCGCCCCATTAGTTTGGCGATTTTAAGAACCCTCGCCCCATTTCTGTCAATTTTAAGACTATTCGTGCCATTTAGGTGTCGATTTTTTCCTGGCGAGCGATAGCGAGCCTGTAATTTAAGGGGAATCGGCCTTCGGCCGGGACATTTTTCTACCGAAAAATTTACAAATTTATCTTGAAAGGGGGTCTAGGGTGAGTAATTTTAAGTTTGATGGAAGTCTAGGGAATCAACTAAAAACCTCCCCTTAATTAAACAGTAAAGCACAATAATTTACTGGTAACTGTATGTTGTTGTTGTTGTTGTTTGTGTATCGCTCGCTCGGCTGCTCATATAGAATCGACTGTTGGGAACTATAACAATCGACTGTTGGGAACTATAACAATCGACTGTTGGGAACTATAACAATCGACTGTTGGGAACTATAACAATCGACTGTTGGGAACTATAACAATCATATTTACACACTATAAGATTGAAGTTGCTCCATTTAAAGTTAGTTAACCCCTTGATTCAGTGATATATTTCGTTAGCTGAATACAATCGCCTCGTGGAAAATAAATTAAAGTTATGTGTGGCTTAATAGAGAACAAGCAAGAATGTTGAAATGTTTAGCACATAATCTGAAGTTCTTATTAAGCTTGATAAATAATGTTAGCTGGAAGCAAAATAGCAATTGTAATATAAAGGTCAAGCAAAAATACACAATCTCTTGACATGTTATTTGTCAGCCATTGTATCTCTACATAAAGTGTTCTTATCCTAAGCAAAATTGTCTTACGGTAGCTATTTGGAAGAGTTGTGAATGAAGACACCAACATTGTTTAAGGGGAGGTATTTAGTTTGTTCCCTAGACCTCCATCAAGCTTAAATTTACACCCCCTTGAGTCCCTTTCAAGATAAATTTGTACATTTTTCGGTAGAAAAATGTCCCGGCCTAAGGCCGGTTCCTCTTAAATTACAGGCTCGCTATCCCTCGCCAGGATAAAATCGACACCTGAATTGCACGAAAGGTCTTAATATGGGGTGAAAGTTCTTAAAATCGCTAAACTAATGGGGCAAACGTTTTATAATATCAAAAGCGATGGGGCTAAACATGAGGGAGAAAGGGGTCAAGAAAAAAATCCCTCAAGTGGAGATCTCCCCTTAACATTAGTTGTATGGAAGAGCTGATAATAAAGATTACACCAACATAGTCATTGTCTATGTTGTATGGAAGAGGTGAGAAAGAACATACCAGAATTGTCTAACGGTAGCTATGTGAACAAATTTAGAATGAACTATTTGGAACAGTTGAGAATGAAGAGGACACCAACATTGTTTACTAGTATCTATGGAGAAGAGTTGAGAATGAGCATACCCGAATTGTCTAACGGTAGCTATGTGAACAAATTTAGAATGAACTATTTGGAACAGTTGAGAATGAAGAGGACACCAACATTGTTTACTAGTATCTATGGAGAAGAGTTGAGAATGAGCATACCAGAATTGTCTAACGGTAGCTATGTGGAAGAGTTAAGAAGACACCAAGTTTATCTAATATCGTTTAACTGGCTGGTGCAACAAGAGTGGTGGATAAGGGACACCACTCCAAATGGCTGATAGTAGTGAAGATAGTAGTGTGGTGATGATTGTTGCTTTGATAGTGTGGCGATTGTTGTGATAGTGATGGGGTTGTTGTGATGGTGAGGTCACTGGTCGACTGAATGCGTCACTATGGCCGGGCGAGTTTGAGTGCAGAGCTGTATGTTATATACTGGTTTGAGTGCAGAGATGTGAGTTGCTTGTTGGTTTGAGTGCAGAACTGTGGATTACACGTTGGATCCTTCCTTTAGGGGTAGTTAATACGAAAACGAAAACAAAAAAATAAGTCAATTTGAGTCCATCTACAAACTGACCGTAGACAGACCAAAATAGGATCCTTAAATAGTTTAGCTGCGACAGGTGACCTTACAGAAAGCATATAAATAGAAATCCTTTCAGCCATTGATTGATTTCTCTTCGCCGCAGATACTACACATCGCTCCTCATCCCTACACTGACTCGCGGACTGTTAGAAAATAGGGGGCGTAGTGTTGGGTGTGCAGTTTTAGTTGAAAGTTGTGTGTTCTGTGTTCTGAGTTGAAGTTCCAGGAATCGGTCTCTGTTGGACGATAACATATTTATTTGTTTGTTCGTCAACATGCTCGTTTGTCTGATAATGATTATATGAAATTGCCTCCAGATATTGAGACGTGTATTTTGGACCTTTTAGGGTCATTTTGGCTCAAAGTGGGCAAAGTAGCTAAAAACGCGATTTAGGGTATTTCGGGATAATTTTTTTTTTTTACTAAAACAGGCCTAAATCGACTTAATCGCCAGCAGCCACAGTCATTCCAACCGATCAAAAACATCAAATAGATCACAATACATCAAATAGATCACAATACAAACAACAAATCTGAACCAGAATTTACAATCGTAGTGAGATACAATGTCTGTAATCATCCCCATTGAGGTACACTGTTTCTTCAGTGGACCAATGCTGTAGATTACTAATATAATACGCAATAAGTATTACGCTTGTCTGAGACTGGGGTACGAGGTAAAGGGAAAAGACCGATGGAAATAAGAGAGAGAGGAAATAATAGTTTGTGCCATTCTCCTCACGTCCTGAATAATTCCACAACTCCAACTTTATTTTACTCACTGTTTTTTACCCCAGTCCTCTTCAATTCTTTAATGTCCCAAGCTACTAATATATTTTTCCAGTTGCCCTTCATGAGTATAGGACCATAATTATTTACTAAAATACTACCTGTAAGGTAAATATTACTAATTATAAATACCAAAATACGGTACTGTTTTATGTCTACGCTATTTATAATTTGTCCAACTATAGTTCTTTCCAGGGCATTGGTTTCCCTTTGGCGTTTTTCAAATCCTAACCCATTCAGTACCGGTGAAGTGCTTTCCATTATATTCTGGCATTTATTAGACGATTGTATTCAGTTTGGAACGGATGTGTAGCAAGGCTACAGACTATCTCAGTATTATAGCAGATACCCATATACCCTTCCTAAGTTAAATAAAATTGTCTGAATGTAGCTGAAATACAACCAAAGACGTCACCGGTACTGACAAGGTTAACCATTCCCCAAACAGCAATTTTCTTTTCGACTTGTGTTTTTGTGTTTTCCCCTGGTGGCAAAGTGGGGGTGGTGGTGGGGGTGGTGTTCCGGTTGCTTGGTGGGGGGTCCATTTCGCGGCAACAATAGGCCCAAATGCAGAATTGTTGCGCGCTCGGTTTGGTCGCCCGGAGTGAGTGGGCTTTGAAAGTGGATGAGAGGGGGTGGGGGAGGAGAAGTGGAAGAGAGGGAGCAGGGGAGGGACAGGGGTTAGAAGAGCAGGACAGAAGAGGGACAGCAGGACAGGTGGAAGATTGGCAAAGGATGAGAACAGAAATGGTGGTTAGGTTAGGGGAGGACGTACCCCCGTATTTTAAAAGCACACTAAGTGCTGCGCTAAACCTTCATGGATGATATACACAGAATCAAATAGTGATATTACTGAAACTGAATGATATATAGTCCTCTATCACATATTTGCACTGTTGTTATATCTTTGTTCGATATAGGGTTACAGAAGCACTTAAATGTGGTTCTAAAATACGTGGGTAAGATCTTATAGGCCTCAACCATGCCACTGACTCCTGTGATTTTTCTTCTGTTCTTATCCTTTTACAAATTCTCTTAGCGATTTCTCTTGATTTGTATTTAATATTATCTAGTAGCAATATTCTCCATGTCCCACTGATTTGCTGCTCAATCTTCTGTACCTTATATTTGTCCGATTCTTGAAGCTGTTACTTATGGCCTACACCATATTTCAACTTGACCAACATAACTCCAGCCACTGTCCACTGCTCTTGTGTTTACATCCTGTACCTTGTCCCTGTCTCAGCCCTGAAACTGTTTCTGCTAACCTTCGTCAACTTTCAACAACAATAGGCCTCAGGTGCAGAATTGTTGCTCGCTCGGTTTGGTCTCTAGAGTGAGTGGGGCTTTGAGAGTGGAGGGGGGAGAGAGGGAGAGACGGGGGTGGGTGGGTGGGGGGGGGGGGCAGTTAGGACTCTTGGCTGCTCGTATTTATAGCACTTTGCTCTGGGTATTTGTTTTGGGGAATCAAGTTGCAGTAAAATAGCTTTACGGTGGAGTATATTGCGTATCCTTAGCAATATGCTAAGTCACTAATGTGAAAGTTATATATTTATTTATTTACTTGGTCAAGTTCGAATATATATGAGTGATACTCTGCTATTGTGTTGATGGTGGTGGTGGTGGTAGTGGTGGTGGTGGTTAGTAGTGGTGATTTGCATGGAGTGGCATAAATTGCTGTTTTAGAGTGAAAGCCACGAGCCATATAAGGAGCGTTGAATTGCAGTCAGATTTACAGAAGCAAAGCTTAAAGTTGCGTGCGTTCTTTGTGTGACTGTATGAACGTCCATGAATGTAAACTTGGTGGTGCATTCGTGTATATTCGGCTTTTGTTCTTTTGTTGGTCTTTGTTTATTACGTTTGTGTTTTAATATGAAGTTCTTAATGTTGCATGCATTATATACATGAACAAAATGCATAACTGTCCATGTATACAATTAGGAATGTATTCATAGTGGATTCGTACAATTCCCATTAGTTTATTTTTAGTATTTGTTGATTACGTTAGTCTGCTTATATTAGGATGTGTACTCATATGTATGAAAGCAAATGTGCTGTCTGCCCATATATGTAGGCATAGTGATAGGATTCGCGTGAATATGGATATGCTGGTGTACTTGTGAATGTGTCTATATATCTGGCTGTCATATGTGTCTATATATCTCTGTCATTGTCTGCCAGGGTCTATATAAGGGGCCGTGGAAAGTCGTGAAGGGAGGAAGGAACACTTTCGAAAAGCTGTCTGGGATGAGTGATGGTCCCAGTGATGAGACATAAGGGGGGACAAAGCACCAGCCAGCCAGGGGGAGAGAGAGAGAGAGAGTGAGAGAAAGAGAGAGAGAGAGAGAGAGAGAGAGGGGTAGGGGTAGGAGGCAGAGAGGGAGAAGGAGAGGGAGGGACGGGGAGAGATAGTAGTCGTTGTGATGAGACAGACGTAAGGGGAGGGGGACAAAGCAGCGGCCAGGAGGGACGATGGACGAACCGAGACGAGGTTTCAGCTGGGCAATCCCGACTTATAATAGAAAAAAAACAGTGTGTGAGATTGGAATAATGTGTGAGAGAGAGAGAGAGAGAGATATTTAGATTTAGATTTATAATACACATGCAAAAGGTCACATAAATCTGGTCTAAGGAATTCTGTTGGTGGTTAGTTGTGAGAAGGATGAAAAATGCCGAATCCAATGATATAAATTATATAGGTTATAGCTAAAGTGGGCAAATGAACTTTCAGAGCCGGGTAAAGATTGATGAACGAAAGGGTTATAAATAGATCGTGACCCTTTACGTGCAACAGGTACAGAAGAACGATACAGAAAGAGTAATTGGCCGTAACAAGAGATAAGAAAGACACCCGGTATAAATAAGTGATGACCCGTTATGAGATGAATGAATAAATACATGAGGTAGAAGGTGATAGTTATAGAGGGTCGAGGGATTGTAGCCCTTGGGAACACACACACACACACACACACACACACACACACACACACACACACGCACGCACGCACGGCCCACACACACGCACGCACGCAAACACGCACGCGCGCGCGCTGCACACACACACACACACACACACACACACACACACACACACACACACACACACACACACACACACACACACACACACACACACACACACACACACACACACACACACACACACACACACACACACACAGAGAGAAAGAGCTTTGAATTATTATTTATTAAGGGTAGCATAACTCCACTACTCCCTTCACACACACACACACTATAATAATCTGGTTTTGTTGAAAGTGTGTTGTGCATGTGTATATTTTCATTTGAAATATTTGTTTTGTCTGTTGTGGTAGGATATGCGCGTGCGTGTGCCAGTGTTAGTGTGTGTGTATATTGATGGAGGAATGTATGTGCTACCTGTTATGGCGTTGGGGGGGTTTATAGTGATGTCCCGTAAGGGGGGGGGGGGGGGGGTCTGTTATGGTGCTGTGACGAGTGTGTGTGTGTGTGTGTGTGTGTGTTGGTTTTAAGATTAGGAAAGCTTTGTTTTTCTCTCTCACTCTAACTCTCTCTCTCTCTCTCTCTCTCTCTCTCTCTCTCTCTCTCTCTCTCTCTCTCTTCTCTCTCTTCTCTCTCTTCTCTCTCTCTCTCAATAGCGTTGACGTTAGTCCGTGGGTGCCAGCGAAGTGTTTTATTTGAAGTATGTTGTGTGTGTGTTATGTGTGTGTATCCGTTGTGGCTGTATTGTTAGATGTTTGTGGCAGTATATTTAGCGACTGACGTACTAGTAGTAGTTGTTGTTGGGGTGCATAACATAGTGGACGTGTAGTGGTGTTGCTTGACTCGTTTTCTCTTATCTATCTATAATCGGTAGCTATTTATATATTTATATATCAATTTAGGGTACAGGAAACCAAGCAGCAGCAGATTTATTGATTTGGTGTTGTTATTTAATTTGTATCTATCTCAAGTCGGTAACTATATATTTATTTATATATCAAGTTAGTACACAGTAAAGTAGATATATTGGTATTGCAATGTTTTATAATTCATAAGGAAGCACTCAACTACAAGTGAAGCCCGCGAAGGATTGAAGTGTGAATATGTTGAGTGTGTGAAAGCTTTGTGGCTAATGTCTTGTAACATGACTTTCGGGGCGAAAAGTGTGTCAATATGTTACCTCTGTGTGTCAATGAGGGAAAGGATGAGTAGGGTCCTTGTGTGTATGTGTGTGTGTGTGTGTGTGTGTGTAGTGAGTTTGTAGGTAGCGTACGGAAGTTTGAGTGGTTGTATTGAGTATTTTGGATGATGTGTGTTTGTATGGCGTAGAAAGCGTGAGATGTGTGTGTGATGTAAAACAAAAATGTGTTTGTCGGGTGTGCTTGGGTGGTTGTAGTGCGTCTTTGTATGTTGTTGGGTGTTTGTAGTGAGTGTGTATGTATGTATGTATGTATATATGTATATATGTATATATGTATGTTGAGTGCGTGAGGTTTATGTGAAGATACCATCAGGTTGGACGGGACAGATAAGGAAGGCTCCGACAATTACTCTGTTCCTCGGCACATCACTGTCTTCAATTATTGATGGATCCGCCACTCTCACTCTCCCTCCCCTTCCCTTCCCTTCCCCTGCTTCCTTCCTTCCCCTCCTGCTCTTCTACCCCTTCCCTCTTTCTCCCCATACTACTCCTTCCCCTCCCTTCCCTATACTATCTCATTTTCATCCTCTCTACTTCCCCTGTTTACTTCCTTCCCCTATTGCTATTCCCTCTTCTATCACCCCTATGTTTTGTTTCCATACTATTTCTTCTCTTCTTTCCGTCCTGGCTTCCAGTCTTTCCCCTTCCTCCTGTTTGTTCTCCCCCTCCCCCTCACTCCCCCCCCCCCCCCCCCCCGCCCCTCCCCTCCCTCTACTACCCCCGTCTTTACCTCTGTATTCCTCCCATTCTGTTTGTTATGCATTTTTTTTTTATGGGTCAATAGCTTTAATTTATTTAGATTTCATTACAACGTTGATACAATTATTATATTAGTTATTACTTGTCTTCCGTCACCGTGTATACTTGGCAATTCCCTTCATCACCAGCTTGTACCTAACTACCTCCCCCTCTTAATTTAACCGTTTCTACCCATGTCTAGAATAGTTGCATAGGTTACCCTCTTTTCTTAACCCTCTCCATATTTCCTAAGTTTATGAACAAGACTCATGTATGTATGTACTCAGGCACATACCCCATAACTGGGTGGTGGCCGACTCGAGACAGAGCCCGAACAGGGACAACACAACACCACATAAAACACAAAATAATAACGTTATGAACAAGACTCATTGCTGAGCTATATCAGTACATACCATCTTTCCTGCCACTTCCTTCCTAATTCCCCTTTTCCTCACCCCTAACTTCTTTCTTCAATCTCTTCAGTCAATTTTCCGTCCTCTTTCTCCACCTAAATCACACTATTAGTCACCATCCTCCACCACACCCACTCCACATTCCACCACCACCACCACTACTCCACCCTGCCTTGTCCCTCCACCACTTCCTACCCCTACCACCCTCTCTCTGTTTCCACTTTCCGCTAGCTTTTCTCTATCCCTTCCGTTGTCTTGCTTTCTGTCCCTCCCTCCCTCCCTTCTCCTTTCTCTACAACCTGTCTAGAGTTCCACCACCTCCATTCCACCTGTCTAGAGTTCCACCACCTCCATTCCACCTGTCTAGAGTTCCACCACCTCCATTCCACCTGTCTAGAGTTCCACCACCTCCATTCCACCTGTCTAGAGTTCCACCACCTCCATTCCACCTGTCTAGAGTTCCACCACCTCCATTCCACCTGTCTAGAGTTCCACCACCTCCATTCCACCTGTCTAGAGTTCCACCACCTCCATTCCACCTGTCTAGAGTTTCCACCACCTCCATTCCCCCTGTTATAGAGTTCCACCACCTCCTTCCACTGTCTATAGTTTCCACCACCTCCATTCCACCTGTCTAGAGTTCCACCACCTCCATTCCACCTTTTCAACCGCGTAACTCTCGATTAAATCCTCCCCCCCCCTCTCTCTCTCTCTCTCTCTCTCTCTCTCTCTCTCTCTCTCTCTCTCTCTCTCTCTCACACCGTTCTTTCCACTTTCCAGGCTTTCTCATCAATTGACAGTTTTTCCCTCGTTTCTCACTCACCTTTCCTCCTCCTCCCCCTCCCCTCCTCCTCCCTCCCCCTCCCTCCCCCTCCTCTTCCTTTTGTCGCACGTACCTGGGATTTTATAGTATTTTTGAGTTTAGTATGTGTCTATTTATCTACTTTATATATTTTACTTACAATACATATTTATACAGGTATATACATATGTATCTATGTACCGGTACTTTATATTTGTATAGTTCTCTTAATCACTATATTGTCTTGCCTTGTGTTTCCCTTACCCTCCCCTCTTTTCGTATTCCCTTCCTTCCTCCGTTATTCCCTTTTCTGTTCCTCTATATCCTTCTCATCAGTTATTCCATATCTTTCATTATTCTCCTCCGTTATTCCCTCTCTTCCATTATCCCATTTCCTTATTATCTTTGCTCTTCTTTATTGTCTCCTCCGCCTCTCATCTTCATGGATCCCCTCTCTTCTTATTATCCCTCTCCCGTTATTCTCCCTCTCCCGTTATTCTCCCTCTCCCGTTATTCTCCCCCACACTCCTTATCCCCTCTACTCTTATTCCCTCTCCCCTCTCCTTTTTCTCTCTCCCCTTATTCATTCCTTTTTCCCTCTTCCTCTCTTCCCTTATTCCCCTTCTCCCCCACGCCATCAGTTTATGCCTGTCCTCCTCCGAATTCCCCTCTCTCCTTTTTCGCGCGCACTTTCTCTTTCTCTTATATATATTATTTAATTATATTTCCATGGCTTTCTCATCTCTCCTTTTCGTTGCTCATTTTTTCTTCTGCTCTGTCTGATCTTCCTCCCTTTATTCCTTTTTGTCTGTTTGACACACATTTGGTATATATATTAACCCTCCCTACACACACACACACACACACACACACACACACACACACACACACACACACATGCATGCATAATATATACCACTACTATCTACCTCACTACTACTACTACTACTACTACTACTACTACTACTACTACTCTCCTCTCTCTCTCTCTCTCTCTCTCTCTCTCTCTCTCTCTCTCTCTCTCTCTCTCTCTCTCTCTCTCTCTCTCTCTCTCTCTCTCTCTCTCTCGTCAGTCTGTTGTCCTGACTTTCCCCCTCTCTCTCTCATCAGTCTGTTGTCCTGACTTTCCCCCTCTCTCTCCCTTTATCTACAGCACCCGCCTTTTTCACCTACACTTAGTTTTTCCAAGCCCTGTTCGTCCACTATTTTTACAAACTGGGCTTTTTTCAGTGCCCCCATCCGCTGCACAATTTACTCCTTTATGCATTTATAGGGCCTTTGTGTTATTGATGTAGTTTCCTTGGTGTGGCTACTTGGTTTGTATTACTAAAGATATTTTTGTTATTAGGGTACTTGTAATGTTGAATTGTCACCTTATGTTAATTGTCCATGTTCATTGTAATACTGAATCACTATATCTATTTTATTATGCTCAGGATTTATCAATTACTTGAATTATTTTGTAAATTTGTGTATCTTACTTGGACTGCTGCGCTACTGACCTGGGTTCGTGGCCCGGCCAGGTAATATCACAAACATATTTATACCTTTTTCTATGTATTCCCTGTGTTTTCCCTCCCCCACTCACTATTTTATCTTCCATTACTTATTCCATTTCCACTTTCTATTAAGAGTTCTTTTCATTCCCGACCTTATTTCCTTTGTGTTGAAATTCCGAGTGCCCCTGAATATTTGAATGGAGACAATTATACCCAGCATGGCGTAAAAATAAACACTTCCTTTCATGCGAGTATAATTCCTTTCATTTTGCCCAACAGAACGGTGCTAATAATATGCAGTGTAATAAGCGAACGTTTTTGGTGGAATTGTTTTCATTTATTAAAAAAAAAAAAAAAAATCATATTTTATCTTAGTTTTGTTCCTTTTTTATCTTTTTCTACCGTTCCTCCATTATTTCTTCCCTTTTCTTTATTTGTCTTCCTTTCTTTCCTTCACGTTTTTTTCTTCCTGTCTTTTCTGCCTTCCTTTCCTTTCTGTCTTCCTTTCCCTTCACCTCATAGTTTCGTCCCTTTTCCTCTGTCCCATTTTCTTCCTTTGAAAGTTTTTATATTATTATGTTGTGCTCATATTTGACCTATAATTTCCTTATCATACTTTCTGCTCACCCTTATTTTCATTTGAGATCTTCATTGTTGGCCCTTCTCACATCCTACTTATTCTTATCCACCACCCTTCTTTCGCCCTCATATGTTGTCACCCTCATACTTTTCTTCATATTTTGGCCTCTTCCTATCCTCTTACTTTATTTATGTATTTATTTTCCTGCTATGTATTTTCCTAAGGGCTTTCTTCATATTGTTAAGAAAATAACTTTCCTAAAGTTTCTAATAGTAGTTCCTCTTAGGCTTGAAAGACCCCCTTTTTTATGTTACCTTCGAATTTCAGTATTTTATTTTCCTGCTTATTTTGTCCTTTATATTTTCATTACACATCACTTTTATTCCCCTTTTCCTTTTTTTCCCTCCACTTTCCTCCCCCCCCGTTTTTCCTTTTTCTTTTTTCCTACTTTTCCTTGTTCATCAGCACTACTACACTATCCATTCTCCCCCGCCTGTTCCTTTCCTCTCTCTCTCGTCCTCCCCCGTCTTCTCATCTAGTTTTTTCTCTCTCTCTCTCTCGGCTCTCCTCTCTTGAAGCTTTCTCTTCATTCTCTCATACCTACAGATCTCACCACCATCCTCTCTACTCTCCATCCTCATCTCGCTCTCTCCAATCTTTCTCCACACACGACACTTCTCTCTCTCTCTCTCCTCTCTCCTCCCATATCTCTCTCCTGCTCTCTCTCACTCTCCTCTCATCCTCTCCTCGCCTCTCTCTCTCTCTCTCTCTCTCTTGCTGCGATTCCCTAGTGATACATGCGACATTCATTTATCTCTTCTCTAGCTTTCTTGTTTCTCTCGTTCCATCTCTCTATGCTTCTTTATCATAATGTGTTCTGTTCAAAATTCATCCAAGCAATTTTTCAGCCCGTTTCCAGAAGCATTCGCGTTTATGTTATTTATTGGAATCCATAGAGTTACCGATAACGGGGGGGATTACGTCCTGTTTATATTATGGCTACTTTTAGACGATTTTAGTCCTATTAGGAAGGACCTCTAGGGAATACAAGGATACAAGCCATCTCAATTCATCCTTCAAGTACGGTACCACAGATTCTTCCTAAGCTCCATGAAAGCGTCTAAATCTAGGTAGAATAACACGAAAGGGACATCCCATGTACTTAAAGGGTTAATTTCCTGCAAGCTTTTCCATTTGTATTTAGTATTGTGTATTGTGTTTTGTTGTTTTGCTTATCACCGCAATATTGTCCACATTGTCTCTAAATTTGTTTTATTTATATTTTGCTTCCTTTTTCTACAAACTTCTGTATTTCCTTGCGTTCCCCTTAGTTATTGTTCTCCTCGCTGTGCCTGAATTTTTGGGGTGTGGTGGTGAGATTAATAAAAATAATATTATTAGTAGGTTTAGGGATATTTCTTCGAGAGGCCGGTCTATATGATCTGTGCCCCATGAATATTCTTTCCTCTCACTTAAACAGTAGGCTACCATAGTGCGGTTGGGAATATGAACATGATTAGATTAATATCCAGTATTCGAGAATGGATAATAAGTCGTAGGCGTGTGCATAAACCTTTTAACCGTCCTGGTGGTGTAATGGTTAAGGTGGCAAAAATATGTGTGTGATAACCCGGGTTCGAATCCCGGTGGATCATATATACTTTAATTAATTTCATTGGGGGTGTGGTGGTGAGATTAATAAAAATAATATTATCATAGTTTATTTTTTTTTTATTTATTTTTTTTTTCTATATTCCAACTTACTTCCTCTCGGGCATAGGCTGAGAGCCTTAACATTCACCGCTTTACAATGAACAGTGAAGCCCGTGAGGTCTTGTTCCAGTCTAGGGAGTGAGACACGTGAAGCACGTAGAGCACAACGAGCACCTGCCATCTTGCCTTCACATGAGGCACGGTGCTCACTCATGGCCCGAAACGACCCCATCTCCGAAGCCACCTCGTTCCCGTGCTTCACTGTCTCACCCCCTACACTCGGAGTCTCACACTTACACACTTTGCTATCCTTTTCCCTGTTGATTTCCGGTCTAATTCTTTAAATTCCAGACGTCTAAAGTGTGCCTCCTTTGTACTTGTTTTCTCTAGTTTTCCTATTTTTGTTTTATGTTATGTTTGTTCGTTCAGTGACTCGTATATTTGTTCGTTCAGTGACTCGTATATTTGTCTTCCATCGTTTGTATCTTCTTACCTTTACTTTGTGTTCGTTATCGGGGTGCGCTTTTGTGTTTTGCTTCCTTTTTTAACGCACCTGGTCCTGTTTTTATGTTCTTAATTCACCTTCCTTTCTTCTGTTCTTCCTCTTCTTGCTATATAGTGTGTTCTTCCTCTTCTTGCTATATAGTGTGTTCTTCCTCTTCTTGCTATATAGTGTGTTCTTCCTCTTGCTATATAGTGTGTTCTTCCTCTTCTTGCTATAGTGTTCTTCCTCTTCTTGCTATATAGTGTGTTCTTCCTCTTCTTGCTATATAGTGTGTTCTTCCTCTTGCTATATAGTGTGTTCTTCCTCTTCTTGCTATATAGTGTGTTCTTCCTCTTCTTGCTATATAGTGTGTTCTTCCTCTTCTTGCTATATAGTGTGTTCTTTCAGTATGTCTATTCTATTTCGCCCATTAATAGAATGGAATTATTGTATTATTTCGTAATTTCGTTTTACTCCACTCTCATTCATATCCTCTAAATATTATAATTATTATTTTCATTGAGAGAGAGAGAGAGAATGAGAATTTGTCAAAATCCCCAACCATATCTTTCTTCGCTATAATAAATCCCCAACCATATCTTTCTTCGCTATAATAAATCCCCAACCATATCTTTCTTCGCTATAATAAATCCACGACGTTTTATAACTTTATAATTGAGAGCTCCTCTTTAAATGCCATAAATCTGAAGAGGAAAAAATCCTACCGACCAAGTTAGGCATATTCTGATCGGCTTGAATCTCCCAAAAATTATTTATGCCTAAAATTGGGGGGCCATTTAGATGATCTCAGTCGACCGTAAGGGATGGTGGAGATAGTGGACAGGTTATATATATATATATACAGTATATATATATATATATATATATATATATATATATATATATATATATATATATATATATATATATATATATATTGTATATATATATATATATATATATATTTGTTTTTTTAAGGTAGTTGGGATATCTTGGTATTAGAGATGTGTTGAGAGGAGGAGAGGAGCGCGATGAGTGGAACAAATATTGGATAAGACATTTGGGAAATGAAGAAGAGAATGTTATCAAGCTGATTTACATAGATTTACATATACACCGGCCCCACAGCTCTTGCGATCCAAGCGAGGTGGGCTGGCCTTTATTTGTTATAGCAAATAGCAAAACAGAGAGAAATTGAGAGTGAGTGTGAGTGAGTGTGAGTGAGTGCTAGGATGTCAATCTTGTTTACTGTCGAGGTTGGTTAGCGAGAGTTATTGGTGGAGAGAAACCAGAGGGCGAGGCGGTGGGAGAGAGGTGTTAGGGAATAGATAGAAGTGACGGAGAAGAAAACACGAATATTAGAAGATAAATTATACGGTATAATGTTTAAATGGCTAAATACGGGTGGAAATAGAGAGGGCCTTTACAACAGTAGGGTAGGAGAGTGAATTATCAAGAAGCGTAAAGAGAGTTGGTGAGACACAGACAAATCTGATGAAGAATTAAGAACGCTTATTATGAGAGTATATTAAAGTAAAGCTTAATGGATAACCACGGGTGTAAATAGAGAGAAGCTTGACAGTAGTATTAGAGTGAATTAACAGGAAGTGTAAAGGTTGGAAGTATAATAAAGTTTAGGTTTAGTGCAGTGACCTGGGTAGAATACAGAGGGTAGTTGAGGAGTAAAAGTTGACGGCAGTAAAAAAAAAAGAGGGGGAAAAAAAGGAAAAAGTGAGGATTGGGCCTGAGTAAATAGATATATAGAAATAGTATTAAGTTAAGTGTTAAGTTACAAATGGAAAAGTGGGCGTAGAACTTAAGGGGAGATATCCACTTGAGGGATTTTTTTCTTGACCCCTTTCTCCCTCATGTTTAGCCCCATTGCTTTTGATATTATAAAACGTTTGCCCCATTAGTTTAGCGATTTTAAGAAATTTCACCCCATATTAAGACATTTCGTGCAATTCAGGTGTCAATGTTATCCTGGCGAGCGATAGCGAGCCTGTTATTTAAGAGGAACCGGCTTTCGGCCGGGACATTTTTCTACCGAAAAATTTACAAATTTATCTTGAAAGGGACTCAAGGGGGTGTAATTTTAAGCTTGATGGAGGTCTAGGGAACAAACTAAATACCTCCCCTTAACAGGGTATGAGGAAGATTGATAGAAGAGGGAGCGGTATAATAGGAGTAGAATATAATTAAGTGTGGGCTGGAATAGAGGATAAGAGAGAAATGGAGTTATTACCAATAGCGTATGGATAGACCTGGAAGAGATAAGGGGTAGTGCAACAATACGTGTACAGGATGGACAAGACGTAAGAATGGGATTAAGGGGAGATCTCCACTTGAGGGATTTTTTTCTTGACCCCTTTCTCCCTCATGTTTAGCCCCATTGCTTTTGATATTATAAAACGTTTTCCCCATTAGTTTAGCGATTTTAAGAACTTTCACCCCATATTAAGACCATTCGTGCCATTCAGGTGTCGATTTGATCCTGGCGAGCGATAGCGAGCCTGTAATTTAAGAGGAACCGGCCTTCGGCCGGGACATTTGTCTACCGAAAAATGTACAAATTTATCTTGAAAGGGACTCGAGGGGGTGTAATTTTAAGCTTGATGGAGGTCTAGGGAACAAACTAAATACCTCCCCTTAAGAATAGTGCAAACATAAGAGAAGAATATAGACAAAATGTGAGAATAGGAGTAATAAGAATAGTGCAAGAAAAAGACGAGTAGATAATAAACAAATGAATAGAAGAATAGTGCAAGAATAGTGCAAGAATAAGAGTGGAAAATAAACAAGTGCAAGAATAGCAGTAGATAATTTAGACAAGATGTGAGAATAGGATTAAGAATGATAATAGGGGATTGAGGGAACAGCATTAGTGGTAGTAGTAAGGGGTGAGTGGAGTGGAGAGAAGTGAGTGAGCATTAAGATGGTGGCAGGGAGGAATAAAGATGGTTTGTTATGAGAGAGTGAGAGTGAGGCAGTTCAAAAAGAGTACATAGGAAAGCAAACAAGCGGCTCCTTCATCCTGGCAAGGCAGAGAGAGAGAGAGATAGACTTGAGAGAGACCAGAAGTACAGTATAGTCAACCAGAAAAGTTCTAGGACCAGCTGTTTGTTTAGCAAATATCAAGCGTCAAAAACTAATTCGTCCAGTTACCGGTAATTTATAACTCATTTATGGATACAAACTGCATATAAATTATTAATATCACAGTCTACAAGGGTATAAGAGTATGGATAACTTTCATTCTACCATACCACATATTACAACCATACATTTTATTTATAGCCTAATCTACAAGCTGTACCACTCTGTAGGGTAAACCATATTCTATATTATAATGCCCCTCGTGCCTCTCGTATCACTGTCATTCACCCTTCCGTGCCTCCTTCCTTCTCTTTCTCTCCCTTCTATGTATCCTCCTTTTCCACTTCTATGCTACTCTGTCTACCTCCTGTATTTTCCTCACCTTCGTCTATTGTTCTGTCACCTTACATCACCCACCTGTCTTGCCTTGCTCCACTCTTAAATCACCGTATCTCGCCTTTCTTCACAGCTCTGTCTCTCCTTCCCCGACCTTCAACTTGCCTCACCATCTGTTCCTTCTGCCTCACGTACCTGCAAATTTACTCCTTAATCTCTTGTTGATCCATGTTTGCCTTTAGTCTTCACCCCTTAGTCTCACAAACTGAACTCACTGAACTCCCCAATCTCATTTTTACCCATCCTTTGTCCGCTTGCTATATTACGCCCTGTATAACTTGCCAATTGAATCCCCAGTATCGTGTTCTGAGCATTCTTCCATCCCTTTAACCTGTTCTGCCTGCCTGACCTTAAACTTGTCTCTTGACCCCCTGTTTAACTCACCTCTTGGCTTTGACCTTTAATGTGACCTCGCCCTTGCTTCTCCACCCCCTACTCTTGTCTACTTACAGATTATTGCTTCAATGTGTGTGTGTGTGTGTGTGTGTGTGTGTGTGTGTGTGTGTGTGTGTGTGTGTGTGTGTGTGTGTGTGTGTGTGTGTGTGTGTGTGTGTGAACCTTCTTTCATTTCACTGTTCTTGCTTCTTCGACCTCAGTGTGTAAGATTTCATTGCCCTCTGGGTGTTAGTTATGTCAACAATTGCTTACAAGTTCTCATTTTCTAGCCCGTTCTTTGCTTATCCTTCAATCCGGCTACCGCACTGTTTTTATTTTTACTCACGCTACAGCCAGAGGATTGTTCTTAACTTAGGAAGACTCTCTAGAAATTAAATGGCTCTAGAATATCTAAATGAACCCTCTAACTCAACCAAGTCCTTGCCAAGTTTAATAAAAATCGCCTGAAGTTAGTTAGCATAAAGCCTAAATTGGCATAATCTGCTGGAAAGGGTTAAGGTTCCCTCGTGTTGTGTTGCCTCCTCTTCTGCTCACCGTCAATTCTTCGGGCCCATCTTGTCTGTCCACTTGCCATATTAAGCTCTGGGCGGCACTAAATAAGTCTTGGTAGTCCGGGTATGTCCCTGAGACTGGGGGACTCGAACCTGGTAGTAAAGTCCAAGGTTTATAGTATCTAAGGACCTTGGTAAAGTCGACATGTTTTCTTCATCGTACATTTGTTCAGTCGATATATAATGGATGGTGGAATGGTGCAGAGTTAGTAGTGGGTTATTAAAGAGAGTTTGGATGTTATATGTTTAGTGTGGACTAAATATACATTACACAGGCAACTATATAGGAACATACACGAGCGAGAGAGAGAGATAGAGGGGAGAATGAGGGAGGGAGGGGTGGGGTTAAGGGGGGTGGAGTCAACAAAGGGACTATTCAGGTGGAGGTAACAGAGCCGCACCCACCTATCCATCCACCCACCCGTCCACTACCAGGCCCTCTCCATCCACCCACCTTTAATTCAACCACCCACTACCACCCATTAATTCAGTCCTACAATCATAAACTGTAGGCCTATGCGCGCTCTCTCTCTCTCTCTCTCTCTCTCTCTCTCTCTCTCTCTCTCTCTCTCTCTCTCTCTCTCTCTCTCTCTCTCTCTCTCTCTCTCTCTCTCTCTCACTCTCTCTCCTCTCTCTCTCTCTCTCTCTCTCTCTCTCTCTCTCTCCTCTCTCTCTCTCTCTCTCTCTCTCTCTCTCTCTCTCTCATATAAACACTGATATAAATAATTGTATACATTATAGGATACCCCCTCCTTTACAACCAACTTCTCACACTAAATATTACACATATCGAGGATCTGTAGTCCTCTCATTCAGGCCTTCCTGTTCCCCCCGTGTCCCTGCTTCCTTTCCATTTCCCCTGTATCCGTTCGGCTCCCCCTGCCCCTCCCTTCCATGTCCTGTCACCCCCTGCCGCCCCCGCCCCCCTCCCCTCTCCTCTCTCCTCTCCTCTCCTCTCCTCTCCTCTCCTCTCCTCTCCCTCTCCTCTCCTCTCCTCTCCTCTCCTCTCCTCTCCTCTCCTCTCCTCCTCTGTCCTTCCTTCACATTGGTCTATCAGTTTATCTGTGTATATCTTTTCTCGCCCTTTCCTGTTCTCCCGTGTCCTTACTTCCTTTCCATTTCCCCTATATCCGCCCCCCTCCCCCCTGCTATGTCCTGTCACCTCCCCCAACCCCCCTTTCTATGTCCTGTCAGTCCCCCCCGCCCATCAATCTTCGCCGTGACGCCCATTTTATGATCCGCTCCACCCATCCCGTTTTTGTCCTCACCACCACCCACCCACTGCCCTCTTTTTAACCCCTACATTCACCTGTTACTCTATTTGTACAGGCGCGGTCATTAAGGCTCCAACAATGGCCTTTCGTAATACAAATGTCAGGTAAGGATTTAATATTTAGTGTAATTTCAGCCCGACACTGCTTCGAAAATGTATGTATCAGCATTGATTACAGCGACTGTACGTGTTTATCCACCTGTCCACCCTAACATCCTTTTTGTAATGATTATTTCTACTCATATCCGTCTATCCTCTGCCTTGTTTCAACTCTTTTATCCACTACCGTACTCGATTAATTTTGGTCCCCTACAAGATTCTCATTCATCACACTTGAACCTAATTTGTTATTCACCATCCTTCATTGAGGTTCACCCACTAATTCATCCGGTCATTCACATCTCTGCGCACCTACATTCGTTCTCTACACGCATTCTCTCCCATTGTACCCCCATAAACTCGTATCATGTACACCAGTCATTTACAAACATTGCGTAACTATTAGTCACCCATTACACCCTCACGCATCCATTTTTACACACACACACACACACACACACACACACACACACACACACACACACACACACACACACACTTTAACCTAGCCCTGCTTCACCACCTAACCTTTCCTAGCCACACACCTCATCTATCTTCACTATCCGACCCCCACACAGCTTCATTTATATACTCTACCTTGGCACCCAATCACACCCCTCACCCTCACCCTATCACACACCTCACCTTCCCTCCACCACACCCCTCAACCAATCACACCCCTTCACCCTCACTCCATCACCACACCCCTCAACCAATCACACCCCTTCACCCTCACTCCACCACCACACCCCTCAACCAATCACACCCCTTCACCCTCACTCCACCACCACACCCCTCAACCAATCACACCCCTTCACCCTCACTCCACCACCACACCCATATCCTGGTTACGACAGTGTGGCACTTGAGGTGGGTTGGTTACTGCCATTACCCTCTCTTTGATCTACTTATTCGCTGGAAGGTACAGTTGAAAGGTAGATTATTAGTAGGTGCCTTTTTTAATGGGAGAGTAGTTGGGTAGCTTTTTTTATGGTTGATTTGGATACTAACTGGGTATTGGTACTTTTTCACTACCTTTTTTTGTGAGTGAGTATTGTGATAGTTTTTGTGGGTTGATTTAGATATTTGATAAGATACGCTGGTAACCTTTGAGTATGGTATGGTAGGGTTGAAAATGGTTAGCTCGTAATCATTAAATACTAGGATAGTACAATAGGTATGTATTGTTAGAATATATATATATATATACCGGTATATATACAATAGGTTAGTAACTCTAGGTACCGGTACTGTAAGTTGTTGACAGATATCGTAAAATTACTGTTGATAATGGAATTGGTATGGTTAGGAGAATAAATGATTAATTAATTATTATTCAGGTTGAAAAATGGTGGCTAATTAGTAACCCGATATGACCCAACATAATTAAGGCTTTCTCTGTACACGTAAAGGACTGAACATGGTGATGGCCGGTGAATAAAGAATGTAGTTGATAGTGGATGGACACATATATCAAATATTACTCCCTCCGAACGTTTGTGTTATTTTATTATATTTTGGTTAACACTTAAGAAATGTACAGTATTTTGGTTAACACTTAAGAAATGTACAGTATTTCAAATTAGGTAACCCACTTCACACCAGAGGGAAATATTTAATATTTGTAGTCCACTTGGTCTTGCCTAAGCTGGATTGAATTGTCTGATAGACATAATAGCTTTACAAAATGGATCGTCGTAGTGAAAAGTTTATGCAGGTAGGGCAAGTAGGACTAAGTACGCAGTAGGGAGTGAGAGGGAGACTTAAGGGGAGGTATCCACTTGAGGGATTGTTTTCTTGACCCCTTTCTCCCTCATGTTTAGCCCCATTGCTTTTGATATTATAAACCGTTTGCCCCATTAGTTTAGCGAGTTTAAGAACTTTCACCCCATATTAAGACCTTTCGTGCAATTCAGGTGTCTATTTTATCCTGGCGAGCGATAGCGAGCCTGTAATTTAAGAGGAACCGGCCTTTGGCCGGGACATTTTCTACCGAAAAATTTACAAATTTATCTTGAAAGGGACTCGAGAGGGTGTAACTTTAAGGTTGATGGAGGTCTAGGGAACAAACTAAATACCTCCCCTTAACAGGTAATGGGAGCACAGGTAAGCTGATATACTTGAAAGGTTAACTAATGGTCAGATAACCAGGTGAGATACCGTAGGGATAGTAGGGGATTTTTTATTTTTTTTTTATATATAAGTACCGTAAAATGGGGTTTAGCTTAGGGAGGAAAAGTAGTAAGTGGGGATAGGAAAATGTAGTAAATACATTCATAATAGGCCTACAGTATATCGTTTGAGTTTGTTCAAATTATCCATCAAACAAGTATTTACTCTTATATTTCTAGCGAAGGTTTTAGGCGATTTCTATACAAATTTGTTGTTAAATGTTATGTTTCTTCTATAACAAGAAGTAACTACTAGGAAACATTAACGTATGTAGATTAGTAAGAATTTGAGTGCAATCAATATTAAACTCTGTAGTAGATGTGTGCAGAAAATATAAGTCTGTAGATTTGTCTATCAATGGTCCTATGTGTTGGTAGGATATATACGTATAAACTTGACTCGTGGGCAGGTGGATTTATCTGTAGGTGTCGACAGACTGGCGGACTATGAGTGGCTGGGTAAGTAGTTAAGGGAGGGATGAAGGATGGTAAGTGGTTGGAGGAGGTAGGAATGTATAGCAAGGAGGTGAGGACGTACAGGTGTTTGCTGCTATCCGCTGTTACTAAGCCGACTCTCAACTTTAATAACACATTCTGGACTTATATACTGTAATGTATAATGTCAGCCAGATTAAAAAGATTTTATTTTTTCCGATTTAGTGAAAGGATCTAAAACCTACGCATATAGGCTACACTTGTTGACAAATAATCCCGTTCCACAACCACAAACGTCGATTTTAAAGGCATTAATTCTGATACATTTCGAAGCCTCGAAAATATATAAACCTCCGAAATTCAAGTATCGGATAAAGAATTTATGAATTTCAATTCAACCTGAACCGCGACTGTACATGTCTGTATGAGTTGGCCTCGATTATTATAATGGACACAATGGGAAGGATTTATGAGTTACGAGTGAACAACAACACGACTACCATCATACAGTGAGAGAGAGAGAGAGAGAGAGAGAGAGAGAGAGAGAGAGAGAGAGAGAGAGAGAGAGAGAGAGAGTATTATGAGAGGGAAAGTATTGACAAAAATGAGAAGGTGAAGACAATTTGAGAGAGTCTGGCGAGTGTTCTCATCCTTGCTGGTGACAATAGACGGGTTGAGGCTCCTCCAGTACTACCAACAATGATCCCACCAACACCACCACCACCCCTCTCTCACCCCTCACACTATTCTCACCCTTCAGTCCTTCACCTGACCCACACATACCTTCACCCCTCTCACTGGTTCGTCTCGGTTCTTTTCCCTACTCTTTTTTTTTTTTTTAGGCCTTTCAACTCACTCGCTTTTACACACACACACACACATTCACTCATATTCCTTATACCACGCGTCGCAACTCACCTCGTTAGTTCATCCTTCTCAGTCAGGTGTTATATTTTTTATTTTATTTTCAATTATTTATCTACACTCACTTATGATTCTAGTACGCTTCAGTGTACACTGTACTGCTTCACGCTTACTTCTCACTTCTTAGTTCTTCCATTCTCCATCTATCTATCTGTCGGTATCTCTATCTCGCTACTTCATTGACGGTCCTTCACTCCTCTCATCTCTTTCACCTCTTTCACTACCTCCTCCTTGTTCCACTTCTCTTCGTCTTTGTTCTTTCTCACTGCATTTCGTTCACTGTCGTATTTCTCGGGGTAAAATTGGATGATGTAAGTGTAATTCGTTCACTTCCGCATTTTTCGTTTTTCTGTTTACGGGTTTAAGGTGCTTGTTTCTCTTTCATTCTCTCTCTCTCTCTCTGTCTCTCTCTCTCTCTCTCTCTCTCTCTCTCTCTCTCTCTCTCTCTCTCTCTCTCTCTCTCTCTCTCTCTCTCTCTCTCTCTCTCTCTCTCTCTCTCTCTCTCTCTCTCTCTCTCTCGTTACGTACATTTTTTCACTTCACCTGTTTACATCCCCTCAACCCTTCCCATTTTTCCTTCTAACCTTATTTCTCTTCCTTTCCTCCTCCTCCTCCTTTATTCGTTTCCTTTACACTCGACCACTGTTTACATCCTCCTCGCCTCCTTGTCCCTCTTTCAATTTATCTTACTATTCTGTTTTTCTCTGTTCAACATTTATCTTCCCTCTCTCCTCTCCTCCTCTCCTTGTCTTTTCCTATCCACTTCCTTCTCTCCGCATTGTGTTCACTTTCCCTCTTCCTCCTCCCCCCCCCCCCCTCCCTCTCCTGCCACTCATGTCTGTGCCATTGTTAGTGTGTACGTGTGTCTATAGGTCACTTTTCTTGTTTGGCGCGTGTGTGTGTGTGTATATGCGTCAGTGTATGTGTCCGTGCGTCATTGTATGTATTAGAGTGTGTGTGTATAGTATATGTGCGTACAAATAAGTGTGCGTTAGCGTGTGTGTGTGTGTGTGTGAGTGAGTGAGTGATGAGTACGTGGTGTGTATGTGTTTGCTTGTGTGCACGTGGGGAAGGGTGGCTCGTGTATGTATGCCTGTGTGTATTTAGTCATCGGAATTATTAATAAGGGTAAAACGAACTTCTTGGTTGGGAGAATTGAGGTGTTGAGTCTTGAAAGGGGGGAAGGCCAAATGGAGTGGGTTGGGTAAAGAAGACAGTAAATCTAAAGCTGAGAGAGAGAGAGAGAGAGAGAGAGAGAGAGAGAGAGAGAGAGAGAGAGAGAGAGAGAGAGAGAGATTGGCTTCGATGTGGTATTCTGACTAAACACTAGAAGACAGTTGATTTATATTATATAACTGTAAATGGAAAAGAGAAAAGGAAACGTGTGTGAGAGGGGGGTTAGGTTGGTGTAAGCGGTGTCAGTATGGGAGACCAAGATGCCAGGTACATGGACCTTATGTTGGCACTGACCTGGACAGCGGTAGGACCTTATTGTTGGCACTATTCTGGCCCTCTCCCTGTTACCCTGCCACTACCACCTTACAGTAGGGGAAGCAGGGGAACAGGTGCCTGGATATTTCGTGTGGACAATACAATCTATAAGGATTGTTATTTTAGGGTATACAGTAAACTAGGAGTGAAAGTAATATAGAAGCAAAGGTTTATATATATACTAGGAGTATTAGCAGAGGGTAGGTGCTGCTGGTGAAGACTAAACTGATTAAATAATTGGAAGTGGCATATCAAGTTTATGGCGAATAGGGTAGAATGCGTATAATAATAATAACCTCTTTGTGTACAGTGCAGGGTGCGTAGAGTTGAGTGTGTGGGAAACAGAGGTAGAGTGTGGTAGGGTTCAGGGATAAGAAGCAATGGGAATATGCTACAGGGCTTGGTAGGGTACGTGCAAGGTTTTATTATATTTGCGATACAGAGTGCGTTGTCCGGTGCAATATGTGGATCACACGTATCAAGAGTAGACGTAATATAATGTATATTGT